>LOJH01026305.1:0-10057 GCA_001685095.1 Ellobius talpinus
CCGGCAGACACGGACCCTCAGTTCCTGGTCCCGTAGAAAAGCCAGCCTCTACTTCTGTCGCCGGCCCTTGCTCCACTCGTGGCCTACCGTGCGTCCACGTGCTCAGAAGTTTTCTCATAGCAAAGGCCTAAGCCCTTTGAGATAAAAATCGTTCCCATCCCCTTTGCTATCCAGCCAGCCACTGTGGTTCTTGCATTCTGGATTTCAACCGTGGCTACAGTTTCCGTATTGAAACAGCCTTCTACAGCTGCCTTGTGTGACTTTTCTTTCTGGCTGCCATCTCTGTAGCTCTCATTTTTTCTGGGTCGTTATATCCTGAGACTGGGCAGTATCTTAGGCGCTCCCTGCCCTTGTAAAGGACTGACCTGCTTTTCTCTGGCCACGTTTACCTATAGTCTGAATGCCAATAGCAGAATGTTCACTTAGTCTTTTCAGAACTGAACTGTCTCCTCGCTCAGTAGCAACCACCATCCCCTAACTTAGGCCTTACTTCCCAGTCTCCTGCCTGGTGTTATATAATGCTAACACACACACAAACACACACACACTCCTTCACAAGCATCTCACTGCCTCCCTGGGGTATCTGCTTCCCAGCAGACATCCTACAACCCGCAATGTGACCTAAAGGATTTGAGGCCATATCTCCCACACCCTGCCTAGGCCATGGATACGCCACTTGGACAGCTCGCAGTCCACAACCTCCCTTGTGTCTTGCCAGGTCTTTATCGTATCATCTTGAAATACCTGGTACATCGTATCCACATCTCTTGACCTTCCTCAGTCTTTATCAAGTCTCATGCCGATATGATCCATTTTCTGAAACCCAATTCCTCGGAGGGAGTACTGGCCTGTTGTACCTCTGGAGGCACTGGCCACGTTCTACCTGGCATTATTTTTTCTGAGTCCCAGTCCAGGCTTGTCTCCCTAAGAACATGGCCTTGTTGGACAAGAGATCTGTGCCTCACTCATCCTTTGTATTGTATGCTTAAGAAGCCGCTTTGTAGATTTATTAACCCATGCAATAAATATGCCTTATGTGAGTTCACAGAGAATCCCAGCTGTTGGTGGTGATCACCAGCTCTTGGTCAGGGACTCTTTCACATGGCCAGCATCTGAATTAGCCTCATGAGTCATGGTCATTATTATAATCAGAGCTTCCTAGCCACTCAGTTTTGTGGCTTTTTTAACTATCTGCATCTGTCTCCTTTCTCTCCCCTAGTCTGTGGCTGCTGCCTTCTTTTTTCCCCATCCCTCTCTTGACTTTAGTTCTTGACCCTTCCGTTCCCCCAGCCTACCAGCAGCTGCAGACCCCTGCTAAGTTCTTCCCTTCCCTTCCCACACTGTGTAGCACACAGGATAACCAGGCTCGATAAGGCAGAGAGCCCAAGACCTCGCAAATAAGAACACAATGTAATCCCCAGTTTTAAAAGCTCACCTTAGACCTCTCAAACAGTGTCTGTTAGCAAATCTGTACTGGCAAAGGGGCCTAATAGAGCATAAAATGCTCACATTGCCGTCTTGATCCTCGTACCACTATCTGAAGTCCCTAAACCCACCTTAGTATGTGGTTGACCAGTGTGGCCAAGGTAGGAATGATGTTCTAGTTCCAAGTCCCCTACTAGCAATAACAACTCCACTTCTTTCTCAAGACTTCTATTTCTTTACCAGTAAAATTCAGAAGGTATTTTAGAAGCATATGAATTTTTCAATATTTTCATAGGTATCCTGAAAAAAAAAGTTCTGGAGAAACTTTCATAGCCACATCTTGGAAAGAACTCTTAACCTTTTTTTTTCAAAAAAATTAAACTTTCCTTTACTGCTGACTCTAAGTATCTTTGGTAGGCAGTCCAAGAAACTTGGCATCTATGTATTTGAGCACAGGACTCTTATGCTTCAAGATATCTTACAATACGTCGCACAAAGCCAGCTTTGGAATCTAGATGATGACCACTGTCACCAACATTGCTTCTCTGGTCAACTGTGCCTTTATAGCGAAATGGTTTAAAAGAATAAAAATCAAAGAATCAACCAGAAATAGAAAAATAACCGGGTGTCAAGAATTCTTGCCTAGCAATTCAATCTACACATACTATTGGCCGGACAATCTGTGAAAACCACCCAGTTAATCCATCTGTGTTCTTGGCGAAAGGCCGTTTTTCTATGGTAGGATAACTAAGGCCTGAAGCCTAGGACTCCCCAGCTTCCAGGCCACCATGTGGCCTTTCCTCTCACATTGTAAACTCTCATAGACTTTTTGTTACAAAAAGCCCTTGGCCTACGACTCCACATTAACTTTGTGTTAGAGATGAGGTTCCCTTCCTCTTCCCTCGTTCATGCCAGAACAATGAAACCGTAGCTTCCATTTCCTTTCATAACACCTCCTTCCAGGAAAGAAAAGACCAGCAATAATCTAGGACAAGCCACCTGTTCGGAAGTGACAACAGAATCTCGGTTGTACGGTCCGATGGGCATTATATACCTCCATTATATATCTCTGTATGCCTCAGGCTCAGGCCCTGCTAAGATGCACAAAGAAGCTGTATTTGGCTTGGTGGGGTTGTGAGAAGAAGGTTAATTAGTAGGGTTTCCAAGTTTTGCTTTTTAGTTATTGACTTTGTTCCTAACTGCACTGCTTTGGGCATTTCACCTTCTCTTCCCCAGAGCAATGAAATGCTCCAGTATTCTGGACTGTAAGAGAAGGAATGGTCAACCCCAAGAGGTCTAGATTCAATTCACGTTCTCACGCCTTGAGATGCTATGCAGAAACCTTAGGCCGCACCACGGGAGTCCTGTAAGCAACAAGCAAGAGGGGACAGAATTTTCCTCTAATGTCTGAAAGGATTCAGTGAGGTGGAGGTAAAGAAATTGTGACAATCAAGGACCTGCCTGTCTCCAGAGGCAAGGCTTTGGTAATACAACTTCCCTCCACCTCAAAGGCAAAAGTGATGGCCGAAGCCAGGCATAGTGGCAATACCCCTAATCCCAGCAGTTAGCAGAGAGAGGCAAGAGGACTGCCTGCCCCATGAGTCCAAGGGCAGCCTGGAAATCGCATGAAGCCATCCCATAAACAGGCAAAGAAGAGAGTGATACCAAGTTAGGCTTGGCATACTAATGAGATCACATGAGTGAATGCCTAGAAATACACAGGTGAAAGGCAAAACTAAACTTCTGCAGGAGGCTGCGGAGCTCTTCAGAGCCGTTCATGCTTTTGACAAAGCCACATTTGCGATCTGAGGGCTCGGATTCCCAGCAGCACTGTGTAAGCCCTTGCAGGGAGCTGAGAAGCAGCCATCTTTCCGAGGAGTGGGTAGATCCTGCCCACTTCCTTCCAGAGACCTTGCAGGTGAGATTGTCATTTGCATCACCAAATGACTGCACTGAGCAGTCTTGGTCTCCTTTTGTGGAAGCCAAGATTTTAGGAATTTCAACAAGAGGCCAGGTCTCCTTTAGCACAAATGGTGAAAGACTTGAAACACGGCCTGAAGAGGAAGCTGTGAAAAGAATCGTAGTGATGACTGCTGCTGCTTGCACTGCTTTAAGGTTTCCTGAGAACTCTTGTGTACACTTTCCCCACCTCCCAGTGGTGTGGATAAGACTCTGTGCTTCAGAGGTAAGAGAAATGAAGCTTAAGCAGGTCGCCAGTAATCATGCGACTTTTATGTTGAAAGCAAATTTGGGGAAAGCCTTTCATTTGATAAGTAGAGAAACAGATCCAGAGAAACTAAGTGAGTTGTTCAACCCTCATAACTACTTAGAATCCAAGCCAGAAGAGAAAATAAGTTTTCAGCACACAGGTCCAGGAGGCATCGTATAGACAGAGGGACTCCGGATGTCTGGAAGCCAGACTGGACTAGATTGTTTCTGCAGCTCAGTCCTGCCTGAGTCTTTTCAGTGAGAGTCAGATACCTGGTCCCCAGCCCCTTCTGCTATCAGCTGACTCCATTTCATTTTAATGCCCTGAACGTGGCATTAAAAGTCTGAGAAGCTCTAGCGCCTGGGCCTTTCGCAGTAATTGGTCTTGGAGCCCCATGCTTTCCTGAGCTGACTAACCCTGCTCCACCTACACTTAGGCCGATGATGTCGGGCTCCTCTCAAGGCATCTCTGGGGCTTCATTTGCACTCTTCTGCAACGCTGGGTTCTTGGCTAGGCTTCGTGTCTCAGAATTAACCCTCTCTTCTCTCCATTGACTGTTTGAGTGCACGTAGTTGCCACTATGCCCTCTTCCTCTCTGTGTCCACACGGCTTCTGCTTGCCTCCCACACCCAAATGTGAGGCGAGCAGTGTCAGTGAATCTGGGATAGAAATCAGGCTTTTTCTCCTGATAGAAAACAAAGAGCAATGGATGACCTGGAGCTGTGACTGAAAGAGCTAACTCGACAAGGAAAACAGAGAAGGCTGCAGAGGGATGCTGGGTAGGCTCCAGAGAGAGAGAGGGTGGCACACCAAAGAAATTCAAGTTAATTAACAGAATTAATCAAACTTCTATTTATTTTAAACAGAAAAATAGAATTAGTGACAAATCATAGAATGGGGAAAGCCAGAAATGATATTTCTAATGCATATTTGTGTGTGTGAGTGTGTGTGTGTGTGTGTGTGTGTGTGTGTGGTTACATGTGTGTATGCATGTGTGTGGAGTCTGGAGGACAACCCATGGTGTTACCCTCAGGAACGTCTTCCACCTCCTTTGAGACAAAGTCTTTCATAGGCCTTGAGCTCACCAATTAGGCTAGATGGCTAGCCAGCAAGCCCCAAGTCCTCCCATCTCCACCTCCCCAGTGCTGGGAGTACCAGCTCACATCACCATGCCGGGCTTCGTATGTGGGTGCCCCAGATAGAACTGGGATCCTCAAGCTAGCAGAGCCCCCCGCAGGCCTACATAGTAGTCTGTGTTATTAAATGTTTATAACAGAAATGATGTCAACTCCGTGGAAGATGAGAAATAGTGGAAGGGCATGGCAGATGGCATAGTGAGGACAATTTGCCCAGATGACAAGAGAGCAAATCAAAACTCAATTCAAAAGAAAGGGTGCAGTCTGGCTCCAGGCTAGCACAGAAGAGCCAGTGGCTGGCTGGTCTCGCTGCCTGCTGCTGCCTGCCTTTTCCCACACAGTTCTTTGCATCTCTCCTTCTGTTTGCAGCACACACGCACATGCACACACACATGCACATGCACGCACATGCACAGACACACATGCACGCACACCTTTTTCCTCTTTCCCAAAATCTAGGAGGACCATTTCCAAATAGGAAAACTAAGTCTGACGTTTTTAAACTACACCTCCAGAAAATCCCCATACTCTGCAGCTGAGCCTAACCAGGGACATAGTTGGCAGTCCTTCAGCACGATAGAAAAAAAGTTGTTCTCCAAACAGGATCTAGCAGGCAACAAGCGACCCTCTTGGAACTAACAATGCAAAAGAAAGAAAGGTAGCTGCAGAGGCACAATGTTCTGACTGTGTGTGTGTGTGTGTGTGTGTGTGTGTGTGTGTGTGTGGTGTTCTAGATAGTTCTCTTTGAAGGCAAGTAATCTAGGTCAATGATTTATTGGTGGGCTTCAAATGATGTAAAAAGATCCTAAAATTTATGCAGGTGTTATTAGGAATATGCATTTAATGCCACAGCCGTTTCATAATATTTTTCAAAGATAACAAAAAGAATCATGTCACCAAAACAATCCAGTTTGGGGAGATTGCATAACATTCGGTCCTACGTTCAGAATGAGCATTCTGCCAGGATGTGCCATCATGTTCTCCTGTCCTCTGAAGGTCAAGCCATATGACATTCCCAGGACAACAGCTGCCCCTACAGTGAGGACTGTCCAAGGCTGACTAACCGATTAATACCTCAATGACTGTAGAGAGGCCTCAGGCCACGTTGGCCCCTTAACTAGCAACTTATTGCCCACCACTGTGTGACCTCAGATCCTGGTGACTATTAGGTAATTGCTTTGGAATGTACAAACAAGTCCCTCACTCCCCACCAACCCAAAGCTGCAATGCCAGCAGAGAGCACAGCATGGAACTCCTAGGGCGGTGGCCTCCCTACTTCCCTGTGACCTGCCTACCTGAGGTACTCGCCCATGTATTTGGAAAGGATTTTAATTTATGACCTTTGTTATGTTACTATAAAAACTCCATGGGACTGTTATCATTATAAAACATGGTATTAACAGTAACCTAAATGTGTGTTCTCAACTCAAGGTTACTTAGAGAATAAATTATCTCTTATCCCCTTTTGAGACTGGAGTTGTGGGTTTTAGTCTACATCCTCACAAAGCGCCTTTTAAGAAACTACAATTTTAAAAATTGTGATTTCTAGGGCAACAGTGGAAATGCCAGCTTAGGACACCCTAATAGTTATGTTATGTATGGCCACTACCTCCCCTGTGTCAATACGCCAGCAATATAAGTTGAATCTCCAAAAGTTTCCTAAACAAAAGGCACAGCCACAACACCCATGAACTTATTGTTAAAAGTCCATGAAGCTTTTGGAAAGGAAGCATCGTTTGATTCCTCTGGAAGCGTGCCCTGCAAATGGATGCTCTCCCATCCGAAGGTGCTGGATGGGATGCAGTAAGCTAGGAGACTGCTCGTCTTCATTCAAGGAAAAGTAGTGTTACTAGGAAGCCTGTGAGATTTTCCATAACCCAGGGTTGGGTGAACTTTGTTGATCCCGGCATTCTTTGGTACACATTTCCTATTAATGTCTTACGGAACACACACTGGAAAACATGGATTTAAGAGGATGGAATTTGATGGGGTTTCCAGGTCTGCGTCTGAGGCTCCTTGCATGCGAGGCCCTAGGTCTCCATCCACACGCTCTTTTCTTTATACTTCCATTTTTAAGTGTGTGCATGTTTGTATGTTTTTGTGTATACACATGCATGAGTAGAGTGGCTACAAAGGCAGAAAATAGCACCGGGGCCCCTCCGAGCTGGAGCTAGAAGTGGTTGTGAACCTCCTGATGCGGTCATCAGGGACCAAACTCAGGTCTTTGGGGAGACCAGTATGCATTCTTAACCATGGAGCCATCTCTAATCCTCCCAAATAAACTATGAGTTGGTAGATGACATAAGAGTCTGCTTCTAGCCAGTCTTTGTCCATATTTACACACATTTACAACCAGGAGCTTTGATGGCAGGTTTTGTCTGTAAGTCACCTTTTTCTAAACACCTGTAGAGCAGGGATTCTCAACCAATGGGTCGTGATCCCTTTGGGGTTGAATGGCCTAAGAGCATTGGAAAACACAGACATTCACATTACAGTTCATAACAGCAGCAAAATTACAGCTATGCAGTAGCACTGAAAATAATATTATGGTGGGGATCACCACAACATGAGGAACTGTATTAAAAGGTCGAAGAGTTAGAAGGTCAAGAACCACTGCTTGAGAGGGTACTTGCTCTTTATGTAGAAGACCAGAGTTTGAGTCCCAGCACCCACAAGGCAGCTCACAGTCGCACATAACTCCAGTTCCCAGGGTTCTGATATCAGGCACACAGGCGGTGCACATTCGTACACACAGACAAAACACTCATACACATTAAAAGTAATTTTAAGAATCCTTTAAGACAAGACAGGCACTAGAACCGAGAGGAACCAACACTACAAAGCTCTGTCAGCTTTACCTGTGGTGGTGTGTACCTGTGTCCAAAGCCATAAGCCTAAAGATGACTGGCCTGTTGGCCAGTGGCCATAGACATTGATGGAGCTGGTTTATTTGAAACTATACAACTCCTTTGAAATCAAACTTACCAAGCATGACCACATGACCTTAACAGACAAATGCCACTTTCTCCAAAGGGTCAGTTGTTCCCACAAATGTTGTTACCCTCTAGAAGAGCCTCCTCTCTCAGCTGGGATGCTGACGCTAGCTCTCTTTCAAAGACGTCTGAGTCAGTAACAGCCCTGACAGTGGCTTTCCCAGGGAATACTAGAGGCCTGGGAATACTTTTAAGTAGTGCCTGTGAAATCTCTCCAGCTCTTGCACCATCAGTGGGGAAGTAGCCTCAGGTAGTACATTAAGACTATGTTTTCTCTCTGAATCCTAAGCCCAGGAAGCCCTTATAAAATTTCTGCAGGCAGAGAGCAAGGGGACGACCTACTTAAGAGCAGAGGCTGCAGGCCTAGAGGGAGCAGGGCCAGCCACAAGCTAGGACATGTTCCATCAAAGAGCCTCTTCCCAGACACAGCGGTGGCAATTTATGTGGCCTAGTATCCAGGGAAGACCACATGTCCAAGCAGGCTGGGCTTGGCGCTGCTTCCACCTCATGTAAGAATCTTTTGGGGGGGGATGGAGGCAGGGGTAGTTCCGGACAGGATTTCTTTGTGTAGCCTTGACTGTCTTGGAACTCAATCTGTAGCCCAAGCTGACCTCAAATTCAGAGATCTGCCTGTCTCTGCCTCCTGAGTGCTAGGACTAAAGGCGTGGTCCACACCACCACCTGGCACAAGAAACATTTTTTAAAAAACATCCATCTTATCTTCTCTTGGCTCCTTAGCCTTATGAAATCTAAATGGGCTACTTACCAGATGAACTTTGCTCAACAAATAAAATATTCACTTTGAACCAGTTACCTCACACCCACTGGCCCTCAGTCTCCTGAAAACAGAGATAATTACCACACCTTTTGCACTAGGGCTATTGTTCCAATTAAACTAATATTTGTCAACTTCTTAATGGGAGGCCTGACACTTTGTGACACCTAGTAAATAATGCTTGGTTGCTATTGGTATTTACTTCTTGAATACTGACTGAGCCTTTACTTGAATAATTTCCCTTGGCTCAGCCAGAGTGGAGAGGGTTCATTGCTCCCACCATCTGCTTGTGTAGCCTCATGCTGGCCTCTGGGCTCAGCTTTTCATTTTCACATTGATTCTGCCAATGGAACTGTGGATTTCTCAAAGGCCAAACTTTGGTGCTTGTAGGTGCTTGCCAACAAATGCTTGGTAAAAGAGAAAAAAAAGAAAGAAAAAGCTAATAAAGTTTCTATTTTCTGTGCAAGAGTCTATCTTGAGCTGTCCTTAGGGTTTCACTTCCTGGTTTGGTCCAGTGCAGCCCTGTCATTTGCTGGGCCTGTAGGGAGCTGTTCAGAAGAAACGAAACAAAACAAAACAAAAAACTAGAGCAGGCGGCCATCAGTGCTTGCAGCTGAAGCCTTACTATGCTGTGGCCATGCAAAGAGAAGACCTGGGGGAGTTCTGCCCTCCTTCAGCCCCAGCCTAGGAATGGCAGGAAACTGAGGTTCTCCAGGGCCCCCAGCCACACTGGATCCCAGGCATTATGATCAAGTCGACACGCCCAGTCTGCTTGGGCTGAGGCAGACTTGAATGCACTGGCTCAACCCAGAAGCCAGACTTATTCCAACCAGTGAGCCTGCGTCACTGGGGTGAGGCCTGCTTCAGAGGAAGAGCTGGCAAAAATAAATCTAGGGTGGCAATGAGCTGCACAGGAAGTGGCGGGCCTGGGAGCCAGAAGAAAGAGAGCACAGTTATTTAGGTGACTCGCCACAAGAAAAGCTCACGGAAGAGCAGATGCAGAGCAAACCTGAAGTCTGTTTGCATTCAGGAGTTCCTTCATTCAGAGGTTAAGACAGCGTACTGCAGTTGTCAGGCAAGTCCAGGGTCACCTCAGTCAGAAAATGGAGTTGGACATAAATAAGTTACCCTTCTGAGATTCACTTTCTTTATCTGGGACCCACTGGGAGAAATAAAAAAAAAGGAAAGATAGAAAGAAGGAAAAGAAAAAGATGTATATGCCAAAAGTAATAATTTACATAATAAACATTTTCTTCATTGTTGAGCATTGAAAGTGAAAACAAGCAAAGGTCTCTATAATCTTATTATAGACATAACACTCCTCAACACACACACACATGCATGTGTACACACACCCACACATATGACATACAGTTACACACTATACAGACACACATGCCATGCACTCTCAGTTACACACTATACAGACACATGCCATGCACTCTCTCTCTCTCTCTCTCTCTCACACACACACACACACATACACACACGAGCACATTTATGAAGCAACAGCTCTACA
>LOJH01026305.1:13410-26365 GCA_001685095.1 Ellobius talpinus
TGGCCCGGGGATCATGTAAAAAGTCAGAGAAGTTATTCAAAGGGTATGAAGGCAAACCAAGCCAACAACTGGGGCAGCCATGGGCGATGTATTTGCGAACAGGTAGGATGTTCCAAACGAGTACTCATTTATCAGTTGGGGGGGGGCGCAAATCTGTTTGACCTTTACTGATGTTTTCAGAAGGTGAATTTCCTCCCAACACACGTGGTTTACCCACTCTGGGAGGAGTGTGGGCGGATCAGGAAATAAGATTTGTGGCCAGACTAAACACCTAAGTTCAATGAGCTGATCTGCTGTCATTACATCTGTGTGAACCCATGGGGTTTTAGAGACTTGGAACCGACTGAGCATGGACCTCTGCTATATATAAAGCCCAGTGTTTGAGAACAAAGAGCACCAAGCTGCCCAGGGCTGTTCGGCAACCTAGGCCAACAAGGGCTCCTGGGCATAAAAACAACCCATGACACCTTTCTCCTAATGTATTTCAGCACATAGATAAAGGTTGTTTCTGTCAAACAACACAAAAATGCAAATGAAAAGAGAGGGAAGTTAGAAATGACTGCAACGCATCATAAATTGCCAGCTATCACTTATATTAATAACCACCATTAACAGGCTGTCACATCACTCATATAAAGGAGTGCATTAATCAGATCATAGTCTGCCTTTTTGAAAAAAACTAAAAAGTAAAAATAAATAAAATAAAAAAAAACCTCCCAGAAGGGCTGCAAAGCACCACAGCTTCAAGGCAAGACCAAGAATTCCACAATCACGAGCTCCTAGCAGATGCCTGCCCTGGGTCTGTAAAAGGATAAACCTATCAATAGACTGGAGTGGTGGAGGAGGCTGTCGGGGGGTGGAGGCTGCCCTCACTGCTGAGCTGTTCCTGCTGCTAGTTTCAGGGAGAAGGAAGAGCATCGCCTTCAGTTGTGTAGCCGCTAAGGATGCCACCAGGCCCTGTTGGACAGTTCTAATCCAGCGGCTGACCAAACAAAACCAGAAGTCATGACCCTGGGGGGGTTGACTGGTCAGGAAAAGGTGGTAAGTCTGGTCCCTTGTGGTCTCCAGATTTTCAGGTAGAAAACCTCACCTACACTGGGTAGCATTTTGTCAAGGGAAACAAAACTGATAGAACAGTGGGGTGCCTCAGTGGTCACCCTGGTATCAGCCATGGAATTCTGAGTCTCCTGTAATAGAAGCAGGCTGGAGGAAGAGCACGTACTTAATAAGGATGGAGGAAGAAGAGAGAGGATATTGGGAGAAAATAATAACACACTATGTCTATGTGTGAAATCACCAAATAACAAAATCAATTAAGAAACCATCCTCCTAATAATGCACTTAGAGGGTGAGAGAAGAAACAATAAAACTATGCTTATACAGGCAACTTAAACCCTTCATGTATTCCCAAATACAAACTCCTGTGTGCTGAAGATATGCAAATACATAAACAAATCTATAAAAATATTGTAAGAAAGCCCAGGAAACAAATTGCACAATGTGAGGATGAGGAAGCTGCTTCAGCAAGACAGGAAACTCAGAAGCAGATTTGAACACTGGGACATTTTGAACTCCTGCATGATGAAAGATAGGCAGATATGTTAAAAAACAAAGGCCAGCCTTGGGCAAAATTGTTTCAGCTTTCGGGAGAAGGGGGATTAATGTTTCTCATCAGGCAGAGGCTTCTAGTACCCACTGCCTTCTGACTCTGACTCCCATCCCCTGCTAGGTGCTTTAGAACATCTCTCTCTCTCTCTCTCTCTCTCTCTCTCTCTCAGTGTGTGTGTGTAGATGTCCACACTTGCTACACAAAGAGTGCCCAACTTAAATAGGTAAGGAATATAAACCAAGAATTCAGAGGAAAAGGCAAATGGTTAAGACACACAGATGTTCAAATTCGCTGTTGTGAGGAAAGAACAAGAGCTTAAAAATTAATAAAATTCAGTGCTCGCAAGGATACATGGACACGAACGCTCACACACTGCTGATTTGAGTTTAGATCAACACTCTTGAGAATAAGCAGATTTGGCAGATTCTTCTAAGAATGTTAAGTACATCTACTTTTTGACCCAGGAATACCACTTTTGAAAGATTGAAATAACACAAATTCACAAACGTATTTGTCCACTGTGGCAAGATTTATAATAGAAAAACATTTTAAACAAGCCAAACATTCATCAGTAGGTTGTGTTATCATATGTCCATATTAGGAAATAGTGTTTAGTCAATGAGGAGGATATTTTGTGTGTGTGGACTTTGAAGGGATGCATAGAATATGCTGTTGCAAGGAAACAATAGATGTGTCAGACCAGAAATATTTTATAAAAATGTGTATATTTACCTACTTGTGTCGATATACGCCTTGGGAAAAGTCTGGAAGGTACTGGAAGCGACATGTCTGGGATGTGGAGTTGGTTGGGGGAAGAGAAGGATTTCTCTTACTCACCTCCTTAATAGGTGCAGTCATTATCTTGACGTTAGAAACACGTTTGCTGACATTTTAGAAGAGTTATCATTTGTGGGACTTAGGTGATGGCATTGCAGATAAAGGGCTTGCTGTGCAAGCAAGAGAAGCTAGGCTTGGGTTCCCAGCACCCACATAAAAGCTGGGCATTGCAGCACACATCGATCCCAGGGCCTGACTGTCCAACTCATCTACCTGAACCAGTGAATGCCAGATTTGTGAACGTATGTATCTTTAAAAATATGCAAAATGATAAAGAAAGACATTCAATGTTGAGATCTGGCCTCCACGTGCCCATGTATATGTATAGGTGCACACATGAGGGAGCACAGACACGTGTGCTGCTTGCATACATACACATATACACACACCAAGCTGTCACTTGCCAAGTGACAAACTACTAAGTGGCAAAACCAGGAATCTAGGAAACATGCCCCAAACCCCAAGCCTAAATTCATCCCACATTGCTAAGCTACACCCAGGGTAGGTTAGTAAAAATATCTTACAATATCCTGCCTTGTCTCTTAAGGACCTATTTAGGCAGGAGTCGGTCTATAATCAGCCATGCAGTCATTTCTTGAGTGCCTTCTGGACAGATGTCCTTGGTAATGTTCTTCTAACCTGTCTCCCTGTTAGAGGAGCCTCAGACAGGTGCTGGGGTGGTCACTGAGGCACCCAGATGTTCTTTCAAGGCTATGTTTCCCTTGAGAAAATATTGCCCAGTTTTGGTGAGGTTTTCTACCTGCAAAACTGAAAACCATGAGGGAACCAGACCCCCAACTGATGCTGCCTCAGAACCAGGGGTGATGGCTCCCATGCACTGGGACTACTGTTTCTCCTGTGTACCATTTCCTCATTTGGGGCTGGGAGTGGAAAAGACAAATGTCTGTGCCGTTACCCTCATCCTTTCTGGGAGGTCCAAAAGAGATTGCCACACACACTTCTGAAGGCCAGGGCCATAGCAGCAGTATACCCACAGGACAGAAGGCATGCCTGTGCACTGTGCATGAGAGGGGCACCCTGCACCCTGCTGTACTGGGATATACCGGAGCTCAGGAAGCTGAGCCCTAAGCCATTGTCCTCAGCCATTCTCTATAGAATGAGGGAGAACTACTGGCCAGGCCGTGCTGCTGAGTCCCACACCGTGTTTCTCATAAGCTGCACTACCCCTGCCTGATTCTCTGGCCTCCTGCCTGAACCAATACCACAGTGCCACCCCATCCTGGTTGACATTCCAGACTTGGCTCTTTTCTGCTGGTCACATGCTGTTCACCTGATCCTATCTTCCTTGTACACCAGAAACTGTTCGAACAGAGTCCTTCTGGGAAGACACACACATCTGGGAAGGCCCAGATGACCCAATGACAAGCTGACACATTTAAAGTCCCGAAGCTGATGGGGTCACCAACCCATCCACAGGCACATGAGGACTCAGCAGTGTCCAGCATCCTACCCGGGAGAGGCTCCCAAAGACAGGGACCATGTTGTGTTTCTGCGCAGAACCCACAGGACTTCCTGCAAGAGCCACACAAATATTGGATGAATCTCCTTACATGCCAGACTTCCTTGCCACACAGGACCTCTGAAAACACTGCAGATGACCTACTTAAGCAGAGACTGGCAGAGATTTCCCCAAAACAAGTAATTAGTAAATATTTTAGGTTTTGTGGGTCTTAAGAACCAAAAAAAAGAAAAAGATCTTATTATCTAGGTATTTTAAAAGCAAAAAAAGAGAAAACAGATTTCTGTGAGTTATTTTTTAAGAGAAGGGTTTTATATAATACAGGCTGTTCTTGAACTCAATATATAACCAAGGATGAACCTGAGCATCTGCCCCTACTGTCTTCACCTCCTGAGACCTGGGTTACAGGCATGTGCCTCCATACCCTCACCGTTTGTGTGCAGTTGGAGACTGAACTTAGGGCTTGTGCATACAAGGCAAGTATTCTACTGTATGATATCTACCTCCAGCCCTCTAAGAGATTTTATAGATGAGCTTAAAAGTATAAAAATAATTGAGTACAGTTTTTTTTGTAATACAGGTTTCCTAACGAAAAAAGCTAACTTCCTTTGTGAAGAGCAATACTTGCCCTAGCTAGGATTCAAAATGTCTTATATCATTAAAATATACTTCAAATGTTTATCTGTGTGTAGCAAGATTTTATGTACTGTACTTTTGAAAGTGGCAGTTGAGTTTAACATATATGTATATCATAAAATATTCATTTTTCTTTAATTATTTTTTAGGTTTCAGGTGGCAAACTAATCTGCCAATTTTTTAAGAACAATATGGATGAGGATATTTTGATTCTTTCTATCTCCGCCCCTAAAATCTCCCACTTAAAATGTATTATTATTTCATCTTACATATATGTGTGCTTTGCCTGCATGTATATCTATACACCATGTGTAAACCTGGATCTCACTGAGGCAGGAAGAGGATTTCAGTTCCCCCAGAATTGCATTTACAGACGGTTATAAGCTACCATGTGGGTCCTGGGAATCAACCTGGGTCCTTGGGAAAAGCAGACAACATTCTTAACTCCTGAACCATCTCTCCAACCCCCAAAACTTTCAACTTTTTACAAATTCTTCAAGAAGGAAACAAAGCTAAACCTGAGAGCTCAGAAAAGCACCTAACAACATACATCCCTGCTGCCTGGAGAACTCACTATTGCTCAACATCCCAGAATTGCAGGACAAGAGTTCCTGTGGGTTTTTCCTTTTCCAAAGTTAGCGTTAGCTCTTTTTCAACGACATGAAAACCAAAAACCACTGGTTCTTCCTTAGCCTAAACCACAGGGAGAAGGGAGGCCTCCGAGAGGCTGTATTTAATGGGAAACAGTTGTGCTTCTTGAGTCCTGGCCACTAAGGGAACGAATTTAAATCTAAAAAGTCTCATTGCATCTTGAAAAACATCACTGGGGAAGACAACTGGCCACAGTGCAGAGTCCAATGCTTGTAAAATAACATCAATAATGTACAGCAGGGACCTGGCTAAGGGAGCTAGGGACGTGTGTGAAAGCATCTATCATTATTAATCACATTTCTCAAAGGTCTGTGATGGGCTGGGCATGTATCAGGGCTTAGGCATATAGAAAGTCAGACAAACACAGCCTCTTTTCTTTTGGAGTTATGGAATATTAATTTCAGAACCCCCTCCTGGATGTCCAAATCTATGAGTCCTCAAGATCCTAACCCCTGAAGTATTGCTTCACAAGGTGCATTGTGGAGCGCCAAGTCACAGAAAACAGTTTGGAAAGCACAGCTCTCAGGACCACTGTGAACTGTCATGTAAGTTGTACAAGGGGCAAGCTCAGTAAAAGCATTTATGTAGATATATACATCCATGTGACCCTGAGTTTATAGGACCAGTAGCTATGACCTCTGCAACTGTAGGGGAAAGCTCATATGGGCAGCACTATATTCATATGGCTCAAAGCCTAGCTCTTGACGGTTCCTACCACTTGTGTGACAAAACTTTTCCTGGGAAGATACTGTAGACGGAAGTTTCTGTCCCACCTGGTCCCGCAGCTGTTTAGTCCCAAAGAAAACACACAGAGGCTTATATTAATTATAAACTGTTTGGCCTCTTAGCTCAGGCTTATTATTAACTAGCTCTTACAACTTAAATTAACCCTTAATTCTTGTCTATGCTTAGCCACGTGGCTTGGTACCTTTTCTCAGGACAGCAGTCTCGTCTTGCTTCCTCTGCATCTGACTGATGATTTTATCTCTCCTTTCCTCTTCCCAGAATCCTCTTAGTCTGGTTGCCCCACCTGTACTTCCTGCCTGACTACTGACCAATAAGCATTTTACTAACCCAATACAAGTGGCAAATCTTTACAGTGTACAAAAGCATTATCCCACAGCAAGATGTAATACACATGTCTACGTACCCCAAGAGGGAGCCCACAATAGACCAAAGTCCAACTTGGTGAACCAATGATGTTTATTGGGGTTACTTAGAGGAATGTAAGGAATATTGGGCTTCTTACAGGAGCAGATAGGACTCAAAAACATATGAATCACCAAAGCCCACCCCAGCATGACCAAGCTCAAAAAGTCAGGGAACCTGGAGCACACTGCATACTGCACAGCTTACAGGCAGCCTAACAGGTTGGAGAATGTCCTTTCCAAGTGACTGGGTTGATCTAAATCTCTCCCAGACAGTTGGCTGGTTTCTGCTTCTTCCAGAAAGCTGTTCTGATCTCAGACTCTTCCTTCCAGCTTGGTTTGCCTGAGTCTTTGCAGCTCTGCTTCTTTCAGTCTGATGAGGACTCTGGGCTTTTATTGCTTCCTCTGGTAGGGAGGGGTCTAGGGAACCTGGTCTGTTTCAGGGACTTCCTGAAGCCATTTTGAATTGCTTACCTTCGTGTGTGAAGAGCTTCCCTGCAGGGCAGAACATTTCAGTATCAGAGGAAGCTGTTAAGGTAACACAACTGTTGAAAGCAACTGAAGCTACTTGACCCTCAGTGCTTTCCCAAAGAATAGAGGTACCCACGACTTTGCTCTCCATTGCATTTCCCATGACTTTACTCTCAATTGCTTTTGTTCTTTCAGCATAAACATCAACAAAGAGAAAAGCAAATACAATCTTAATATGAGTGCAAAACTTATTTTGACTGTATGCAAAGATCCGCAGTCTACACTCAAATCATCACCGACATAAACTGAGCAAACTCAGAACAGAACTTTTTAAATGTTCCTCTCCCACATCACTAATAAGGATGAAGTATGCTGATTGCTTATGTTTAGAGCTGGTGAGAAGGATAGGACAGACCTAGCCATGAGGTTCAAACTACAGGGAATGGACTCTGCAAAGGAACAGTGGCATCATCGCAGGATGAAGAAGGAAGGGACACTCAGGCCAAGGCAAAGTCTATGTAGCTCAGTAGTTGGCCTGACTGGGGATTAGATCCGTTTTAGAGGAAGCCTGAGGCCTGCATTAGACAAGAGAGAATTAAGGCAAAGAAGGTTCCAAGGTCGGCTCCTATCCCGCTAGGACACCAGGTCCTATAGCGAGTTTGGCAGCTTGTGAACTCAACCCAGCATGCAGGACCCAGAGGCCAGAGCCCATGTTGGTCAGACCGTGTGTGTTTGCAGAGGTTGGCATTTTCTTCTGCAGCAGCAATTATCAGCAACAGTGGGCGTGACTGCTTGTACATCTCCTACCTTGGTCAGGTTTGGCTCAGGAACTGGATGCCAGTGAGTCTCTAGGGGTGGTTGGTGGGCCATGGCAGAGGGGATTCCAAGGCCGGAGCTGAATCAGCCACACTTTTGACTTTTTGTCTTGTGAAGTGTGTGCATACGTACATACTCACATGCTTGTGGATGCACGTCCACATGTGTGCAAGTCACGGTTGGTATGTCTTCTTCAATCATATTTTCTTTTACGCTAGCCCCACTTTGGACACCAAAGTGTCTTTTGTTTTGTTTTGTTTTGTTTTGTTTTGTTTTGTTTTACTCTTTTTTGGCTCTTTTGGAGGGCCTGCCACCCAGCTCACAAATAAATCACACACAGAGTATTATTCTTTCTTTTAAATGCCCAGCCTAGCTTGGCTTGTTGCTAGCCAGCTTTTCTTAAATTATCCCATCTATTTCTTAACGTAAATTGTCCCATCTCTCTTTTGCCTTGGGGCTTTTACCAGAATATTTCTATACACCTTTTCTTTCCTTCTTACTCTGTTGCTGGCTGTGTAGCTGGGTAACTGGGCCCCTTCTTGTCTTGCTGCTTCTCTTTTTTGCTCCTTCTTCCCAGATTTCTCCTCCTGTTTCTTCTTTCTGCCTGCCAGCCCCGGCTATCCTACCTTCTGCTTCACTATTGGCCGTTCAGCTCTTTAGTAGACCATCATGTGTTTTAGACAAGCAAAGTAACACAGCTTCACAGAGCTAAACAAACGCAGCATAAACAAAAGCAACACAGCTTTACATCGTTAAACAAAGGTTCCAGAGCAGACACAAATGTAACACACCTTAAAATAATTTTTCACAGCACTCAATTGTCAAATGTCTTCCTCAGTTGCTTTCTCCCTTATACATTGAGGCAAATTCTCACCCTTGAAGCCTGAACTTGTCACTTGGGCTAGTCTAGCGAGCCAGGTTGCTTGGGGGATCCCCATCTCTTCTTGGAAAGTGCTTTATATGAGGCATCTTCCCATCCCATGCCCAACTTTTTAACATTGCGACCTGACTTTTTCATCTACAAAGTTCATATTTAAGAACTGCATAATTGAACTACAAAAAAATCCATCAAAGATTTCATATTTTAAGCACACTTAATATTCTGTGTTGGACTGCACTCACAGCCTTAGACACACATGGCTGATGGGAACCAGGTTGGACATGCCTGCATCTACAAATTGATGAAGATTATATCACCCAAGGCACTGTGGCTTTAAAATGGCATTCACTCAAATACAGTGCTCCCTGCCTAAGACTTTGCTTTTCCAGTTAGCCCTCTGCACAGTCTAGCTTATATTTAGAACCACAACATGCCCAGCAGATCTGATCCCTCAGGAATACACCTTGACTTTTCTTGACGTCGTATTTGCCCAGATTTCCACCTAACTTTTTGGTTACCTCTTCTCAGACTCCTTTGTGGAGCCCTTAAGTGATGGTAGGCTTTGGGGCTCCACCACAAGTCCCCCCAACTTTCTTTTCTCCAAGGTAGTCTGACTAGGCCCCGTTTTCTCAATTTCTACCACGTTTCTTTCTAAAAACGACTGCAGGCCACCCCCACTTCCACACGCACAAATACATTCATTGTGTGCTCTTTTCTCTCTACAATTTCTTCAAGACCCTGGGATAGTCAGAGCAATAGGGACTGTTGGCACCAAAAATGTCTGTCACAAGCCCAAATATACACAGGGGACTGAAACCAAATCACTATGATCACCATGTTGTCTAGGCTGTGGTGTGGTGAGGGCAGTGAGGGTGCTCGTGCGATCTGTATTCTTTCCATAGTTCAGATTGCCACTCAAATTTCTAAGTGCGTATGGAGACCGTGAGAGAGGCTGGCCTGGGATGCAGCTCCCTGAGAAGATGCTGTTGCTCCTTTCAGTGCGATTTAGTCATTGAGTCCACCGCACGTGCCAAGCATGCAGAGAAGGTGTTGTGAGGCAGGAGGAGAGGAGAAACAAAGCCACACACCTAGTCTCCACTGACCTAGAAGCCCCGCCCCGTCATCCACTGCCAGCACACTGTTGCCTTTGGAAGACTCTAACCCAAAAGAACTGCACGTGTCCCCTGAAAATGGGCTGCATCTCACTAATGGTTTGTGTCTTGGAGTTTGGTTAACAGTATTATTTTCTTTCCCAATTATCAAAATATAGGAATGAGATTTATAAGTGATAAGCTAATGTTGCCTTGGGGTAAAGGGAAAATGGTACATGAGAGCAGATCTAAAGTTCACAGCAACACGTAATAAGCCAGCGCTGTAACCTTCCCTGGAAGGACCATTCTTCCCCCCCTCCACCTCCGTCTCTGGCTGCCCTTCCCTTTCTCCCTGGAACCAATCTCAGTCATCCTTGACTGTTTCCCAGCCTCCCTCCCCTAGTTTTTCTCTAAGTCTGTTTTAATTTGCTCTACCTAACAGAAAAGAGGAAGGAAAGCTGGGCTGATAGAATTTACTTAGAAAGGATGGAGGGAAAGACGTACTGAATAGTCCCAGAGGAGCAGCTGTTGGGCTTGGGACAGGGATGTGGGCATATAGAGGCAGGTTCTCCGAGGGCCAAAAGGATGGAGGGGGTGTTACCAACAACAGGAATCCTGGAATCCTTAGAAAGTAAAACCTTCAACCATCACGGTTGCTCTGTATGAGCTTCACATGCTCGTGTGCACACTCACACTACCAATGCACACAAGCACACATGCAAACTTGTACATGTGCTTAAATATGGCTGTTCTATGGCCATGACTCCTATCTTGGAATGAGGGAGGGAGAGAGGCAGGACCAAGATAACTGCCTTTTAAACATGGATGAGTACATTCTGGGAAGAGAGGGAGAAGCAGCCCCATCAGGTGACCCAGCCAGTCAGAGGCAGAGGCAGGTCAGGAAATGACCCCAAAGTGCTAGCCAGGCTGACTCAGACAGGAAAACTGAACAGAGCATTTGGAGACTGATCTTGTCCCAGGTTAGAAGGTTGCGTTAACCTGCATGGAGACTGAATGGCACTCCTATTTCTCTAGAGTAACATTGGACACAAAAGAGTGGACAACAGGGCTAGGAAAATGGCTCAGTAATTTAGGGCAATCGCTGCCCTTGCAAAGGACCTGAGTTCAGTCCCGTAATCTACAGTGCAGCTCACAAGCACCTGTAGCTCAAGATCCATGGAATATGACTCCCTTTTCTGGTCATGCCCATAAACTCATTCAGGCAAATACCTGTATGCATTGAATAACTAAGTAAATAAAATCTTTCTTAAAGTCTGGACAACCCAGGGAAAATGAAAGAAGCCTCCTCTCAATAGAGAAGGCTTCAGAACTGTGGAAAATGTAGAGCGGTGAGGAGACGTGGGAGACAGGAAAGTCCCTTCAGAGACAGATGATGTGTTCTCAGGACCTTGGAGAAAACAAGGTCAAAGCTAAGAGGCATCATCTGCCAAGCAGCTAATAGAGGGAGTCCTAGCTTGTCCATCCTACTGTGCCCTGAGTTTGGGTCCTCAGCCTCTCACGTGTCCATGGGTAACTGGAGTGTCAGGGCTGGAGACGGACTGTGGGAGAACGTAGGAGTTCCCTGATGATGGGAATGGGCAGTAAGCCTGACAGGCAGGTGGGTTCCTGCTTTTCTGAGCTGAATGCTGTTCACCTGATAGCATAAGGCAAGAAGTCGGCCAGAGACACGCTGAGTGTGCCCTCCCCTTCACAGGGTGCTGGGCAGTGGGAGTATAAATAAGAAAGGGAGTGTGTGCTCAGGAGGAGCTCAGAGGGAAATAGGGTGTCAACACGTGCAGCTGAAGCCCCTGTCTGTTCTGCAGATCTCAGCACAGAGGGGAGTCATGCCAGCTGCACCTTAACAAGGGCCCAAGGCTTCTGAGAGTTCAAAGTCTTTGGAACAGTATAGAAAGATTTATTTGGAAGGATGTGGAAACCTTAGCTAGAAGAGCCAGAGGCCTCAAGACTCCGAGGCTTTGTTTCTTGAGGGCTTCACAAACTAGGTCGCTGCTGAGCCTCGGAGACTCTTCTCAGCAAGGTTCTGAGGATTGCTGGTGTAGGTGTGTCTCTGAGAAAAATAGGCTTAATTATTAATCACCTGACCAATTCAATCAATCTAGACCATGGGCTCTCTCTGCCAGGGCTCTTCTACTCTGTCTGCTGCCCACCCCGTTCCTCAGTGCCCTTTAGATGATTAGAGGAAAAGGTGCCAGGAGGTGTGGGCATTGGGTAGGCAGGTGTGGGTTCAAAGGTGCAGGGTGAACCAAGGCCAGCCATCCAGTGTTGACACAATTGTCACAAACACTGCTTTGCTCCAAGCTCTGCCTGGGAAGATCCTATGGGACTGGGTGGGCCTGGCTAGGTGGGGGATACAGAGCAAGGTCAAACAGGTTTAAGAAGGGGATGCCCCTGGGGGGCACAAAGAGATGGAAGCCTCTGAGGAGGCCCAACTCTGTGGCTACAAAAGCTTATATTAAAAGTTGCTGAGTTTGGGGCAATATGAGCAGGACCATGAAACCATCAGAGCCAACGGCCAGCCGGAGGGTAGGGGGAGCTAGAGATGGATGAACCAGCAAAGCAGGGCAGGGAGTAAGCGTGGTGCTCCCGGGGCCCCCCCTCTTACTGTAGCCAACTAGCTAGACCCGTGCTCATGGTGTCTGGTTCCTCGGCAGAGAGTGGGGCTAAGGTCCCTTTTGCTCCAGCAGGACCCAGGCATGGGGTAAGGGGGCCATTTAGTCCTTCATCCAGAAGTCACTGATCCTGGCCCTGTAGTAGATACAGAGCATCAGAATGTGTTGCCTGCCCTTGTAACTTCAGTGACTTCTGTCTCCCTCCTAAGCTTGTAGACAAATCCAAAATCATAGAGCAACGTGATAATGGATATAAAGGAGAGGCCAGTGTGCAAGAGTCTAGGGAGAGAGTACAAAGCGCCCTGGAAAACAGCTAGGAAGTCAGAATTATGGGGAGTGGGTGGGGAAAGCCAGAGATAGTAAAGAAAAGCTTTATACAGGAGGTAACATGATTGCTGGGGATGTAGCTCAGCTGCAATAGTTTTCTTCGCATGCATGAAGTTCCATGTTCTACTACCAGCACTGTATAAAACCAGACACATACCTATGATTCCAGCACTGGGGAGGTAGAAGCAGGAGGATCAGAAGTTCAAGGTCATCCTCCATATATACTGAGTTCAAGGCAATATTGGATGTATGAGACCCAGCCTCAAATAAATAAAAAAAAACAAATGAAGAAGGAAGGAAGGAAGGAAGGAAGGAAGGAAGAGGGGGAGAGAAAGAAAGAGAAAGGAAGGAAGGAGAAAAAGAAAGAGAGAGAGAGAGA
>LOJH01026306.1:14305-27077 GCA_001685095.1 Ellobius talpinus
AGAGAGAGAGAGAGAGAGAGAGAGAGAGAGAGAGGGAGAGAGAGAGAACACCAAACACCAAGAATCAGCCTACATTTTCTGAATAAAAAGCTTGAAATATATTCATGTCTTATGCACACTGGATCTTCATTATGATTCATGTTTGCAAAGCTGCCTATTTGATTGAAAAGAAAGTAATCCCAAGTTAATACTTGCAATGCAACAGCACTTTGGGGCTCTCTCAGCAGCATGTGGCCGTGCATAGGTCTACCTGAAGCTGGCTGAGACCTCGCATTCTTGTTTTCCCTTTCAAACTGTGCGCACATAGCCTTTTCTTAGCTATTGGTTTGTTGATTTATTTGCACCGTGTGGCAGTTTCGCTGTGTAACACGGTCGGCGAGCACCATGCTGAAGTGTTGTCCTGTTTCTCAGTGTGAGAGGCGTGATGTGTCTCACGGAGGAGCCGTATGTGTTAAAGAGTCTCTGCTAGGCATAAGTTGGAACACTGCTGGCTGTGAATTCAATGTCAACCAATCAATACTTAGGAAGGAAGGAAAGGCATCTTTACAAAGAAACACACAACAATCAAGGCTCTATCTTAGTCAGTTTATAGACATATGGCTAGAGGAATGTAGCAACCCAACCCTGTGTCTGAAGACTCCACATGCTTGTGCATATAACCAAACATGAATGGAAACCATTTTGGGGAGGGGGACTACATGTGTTGAAAGTGTGGAGATTTCTTTTTCTTGTTATTATTCCATAAACAATAATATAACATAATGACTATATACATAGCATTTCCATTGTATTAGGTATTTTAAGCCTTCTAGACATGACTAAAACCCAAGGAAGGAAGTGTATAGGTTAATAATCAAGTGCCACGCCATTTTATAGACAGGGCTTGAGGGCTTGAGCATCAGATTTTCATATAAGCCAGGGTTATTGGTTATTTCCCTCTAGGGGAAATGGGTCTATAATTTCATGTACCTTGAATAATAAGAACCATACATGTTGCATGTAAGTATGTCTCATCTGCATCTAAGTAGCACCGGGGCAGCTCTGATGATGCTGTGAATCTGGGCACACAGCATGCATGCTCAGCTGCGGCCACTGTTGCCTTCTGCTCCCTAGAATATAATTCTAATCCAATATAGTTAAACAGCATTGCTGTTTATGGTGTTCTTCAATTCTTATTGTTATTTTCCTAGTCTTACAGTGATTGACATTTGTGATCTCCACGGTAAAGAGATCCTGTTTGAAATGAGCATTAGAGCAAAGCACAAAGGCACGTACATTACAAAAAAGCTACAGCAGACCCAAGTTTGAATATCTAAGCTGGCTATGCTATGGGTTCTAGAAGCAGACAGAAATCTAAATTAAAAATGGATCAGAAATCCCGGGGCATCTATTTGTAGCCAGAGAAAATGGAAGTGAGACACAAATAGCCTAATTCCTTACAGGTTATGTGGACCTTATTAGAGCATAGTTTAAACAGTTGTTTGCTTGTGATTTAGACTCAGCTACTTAATAGAAGAGTAAGTTACCATCTGTTTACATGACAAATTAGGTTGCAGTTCGTCATATATGGAGGCAGCTTTAGGCCAAACTTAATTCATTTAAGCAATGGTCATTACCCCTACTCAGATTTCAGTATCTGAAGCATCTGGAATCTTAAAAAGTCAGTATCGGACAAGACCAGGAAGTCTGAGCCTTCCTTAACTGGGAAGGTCTTGCTTAACCCCTAGATCCCACGTAGCACCTGGCACCTAGTACATACCAAATTGGATGACTGAGTAGAATACTAATTAAATGCATAGCCATAAAGCTTATTAAATTAAAACATCTTACAATTAAGTAGTAACTAAGTTTAATGTAACAGCGGGGACATGGTGCCTTCAGGGCAGACACTGTTTCAGATATTTAGAGTATCAGTTACTATACCTATAAAGTGCACAGAAAAAATACCATATATGTCCATAAAGCTCCACAGTGTTTCTGTGACAAATACTAGAGTTCATGTATTTTATTGGTTTGGTAACTGACAGTCATAACTGTCAATAAACAACTGAAATAACCTTTATTAGTTAAACAAAAATCATAAAGTAGTGCCCAGGGGACAGACAAAAAATTTAAATGCTGATATCATGGCTTGGGAATTATTTCACGATTAAAGTAACTTCTGTTGAAAGAACAATATTTTCTAGCTGTTTTCTGAAAAATTTACCCTTTATATTATGCTTCATATTTTTGTTTGGTAATAGAAGCAATTTGGCATTATAGTTTATTCTGCATTTGGGCATTGTGATGCTAAGGAATGAAGTTTTTCATTCAGTTGGTTGAACAGGATATAAATGCCATTTTACTAATAGGAACTGGAAATTTAATAATATGGTATTAAACTGTAAGTATAAGTGAAGAACAGTAGTCCTAGCTCATTTTATTGCCTACATAATTATGACCTATTAATGGAATTTTTAGTCAAAGGAATGTTTTACTACGGGATTTTTTTTAAATAAGAAGCTTTCAACAGAAACATGGAGGAGAAAATGAAGAAACGTTGAGACACTGCAAAGATTCTTTTAATGAAACTATTTTCTTTGTATTAAATAAGAACTCAGAGAGGTAAAGGTGCTTCATTCAAGACATGAGATATTTCCTTACTCTTTGTGGTAATATCAGTCAGTGTAGGGGTAAATGTGAAACTTCATGCGACCTTAATCACACACATGCGTGCACACACACACACATGCACGCAAACACACATATGCACACACAGATATGCGCACATGCATTTTGAATAAGAAATGTGTAGTACATATGGGGAAACTAAAAGCATTTGCATAAAATGAAAAATAAAATAAGACAGAAACTTTTCCTACCAAGCAGACACAAGCCGGATGCCAGAAAAGTGTCCTAGCAGAGAGGGGCTGTGGAAGGTCCATATCTGTCACAGGACCAAGCATGTTCCATGCAATGTGGCTAAACAGATGTTGTACAGTGGCTGAATTAATTCCTTGTAAAAAAAATAAAAAGTGGTAATTTCTCTCGAATTTTGGCACGCGGAAGGAAATGTGGCTGACTGGTGGCAACGTGTAAGCAGGGACTATTTGCTTTCTTATCGGCAGAATCACAGAATTTTTGCCAAAAGGAAGAAAAATGTGATGTTACAAATGAGCGCTGTTTGATTGAGTAAAATGAGAAACATACTTGCTATGCCTAACTACTGTGTATGTAAACATCTTCCTGCTATAAACCTAAAACAACAACAGCTTCCCTTTCTTTTTCAGCCGTTGCAAATTCTCCTGTCTCTCTGGGGCAAGGTCCAACGTGTGCCAGCTGGACCGCTATTTAATCCAGGTGCAAATACCCACTCTGACAAATCTGGAATGCAATCTTTCAGAGATTTGCATTTGGGAAATTAAACAGAAAAGAAATCTTTAGTTTTTCCTCCTGCCTATTTCAAGCATTTTTTTTAAAGTGGAACTTTCTCAGCAATGAGTGATGTCAGATTAAAGAAAGGTAGATGTTCTTCCAAAGTACCTTTTTTTCGACAGACTAACCTTATGTGAACACAGGGACCACAGGCACTTAGGGATGTGGGCATGGTGACTATTTCTTGGCAGAAGAACATTTCCAGCAAGCATTCACTCTCTGCACATCCACTTGAACAGGTTCTAGAGAGCCAGCTGCTTCCAGGTGATGGGGCCTTCGTGTACCTAGGCATGGGGAAGGCCACGGGGAGCTGCACACAATACGGTTATTATAGGACTGGCCTTCTTAAAGTGCAGCCCGGGGGGCTCATGATGTGAATTATAGGGTGTCTTACTGAAGTTGTGGCATCTGGTTTGGCAATTATCTTTTTACAAATGTGGTCTTTCGTGAGCTTGTGACCCAACGTGATATGGTGAAATGAACACAGGTGCTCAAGATGCAGCGGAGACAAAGCTAAGGGGAAGAAAAGGAAAGCTGGATGCTGGGTGAAATTTAATAAAATGTAAGATATATACAGAAGGCCTATCTATTACTGTTTGTCTACCTGGAATGTGCCTCATGGTGACCTCCCCACACCCACGTACACACAGAGTCAAAAAAAGAAACATGAGTCTTTGATCCCCGGAGCCTGTAAATGTGACCAAAGGGTCTTTGCAGATATGATCAAGTCATGGGTCTGGAGATGAGAACATTCTGGATGAGGTGTATAGATCTTAAATCTAATGACAAATAATCTTGTAAGAGCTATGCAGAGAAGAGACAGACAGACACAGAGGAGGCCATACGACCACTACAGGCAGATGGGAGTTGATGTAACCTCAAGCTAAGAGACACACAGGGGCTACATCTACCAAAAAAAAAAACCAGGAAAGGAAAGGACAGACTTTTCCTAAGGCTTCTGAGGCAGCGAGGCTCTGCCGACTAGGTGATTTCTGTGCTCGGAGACAACAGATTTCTGCTTCGTGAAGGTGGCCATGTTAACTTCTCAGCATTGCAACCAAAATGACTGACAACCTAAGGGGGAAAAGGCTTTATTTTGGTCCAGAGTTCTAAAGGGTTCAGTCTGTTGTGTGGTTCCATGTGCTTGGGAAGGAAATTATGTAGAAGAGTATGTGGTACACAGTTCTTCATCTCATGGTGACAAGAAGCAACATGAAAAGAGCCACAGACTACAGCCCCTCTACAGCCCCTCCCCAAGGGCTTGGTACCAGTGACCTACTTCTTCTTTCAATGAGTATTTAGAAGCCACCTCAAGTGCCCTAGCCAACACCCTGGAGTACTACTGGTTATCTCTCACCTTTTCCTGAGCTCTTCCCCATCCCCTTATCCCTCAACACCTCTAATGTCCTCCTGGGTTTAGTTCATTGTAGGATCTTTCATTCTTGTCTAGCAAATGGATGGTGATATGAATAAGACAGGAAGGCTTTGAAGGAATGTGTATAAAGGACAAGACACATAGTAGGTGACCAAGGAAAGTATACACTTTTCTCTCTTGCTCCATCTTGCTTTTGAGCATTATTGTAGCACTTATCATAATGCTCGGTTTCATGGAATAATCACTCTCTAGAATTTCCAGCCACAGCCTGAAAAAAGCCAGAATGACAGCATCAGGTCTCTTGCCCAATTCTCTCCACACTCTTTAAGAGTGGTCACTGCACTGTGAGTGTTCTCCAGGATGGAGGAGCTCACGTGAAGAGGGCACTACCCAGTCCTTTGTTTTGGTCTGGGGAAGAGAGAAGGTGCCTGTAAGGGAGGAGGGAGTTAAATGTGAGAAGAGATGCCAGGAAGGGAAACATGTGCATCTGTCCGGGACCAGGCACACTTCTGTACTTCTGAATTATGTCTGTTGCTGTGGTGGAAAGTGGTTTGAGGGGCTGGTGCTCTGTGTACCAGGGGCTGTCATTGCAGAGTCTTTCCACGTTCTCACCTTACTCTCAAGACTCTCTCAGGATGCCCTCAGTGAAAAGGAAACTTACCTTCCATGAAGTGTCCTCAAAAGACTCCAGAAGGGAGGAAGGAAGTGCCACAGACTGAGAAATGAGTGCCACTCCCAAGGGTGAGACTTGAGCCAAAAAGCCCATTTCAGACTATCTTAGATGACCCAGAATGACCTCAGGATATCTTTAGAGGCAGCTCTGTTTCTTCCATAGTGTGTATGGCACATGATTTTGTGTTGGGGCAAGAAAGTTGGCTTGTTCTTATTCTTAGTGGTTAGTATTTTGTTGTTACTGTTTGTTTTTGTTTTTAATGGAAAATTGGGTCAATCTTCTGAAGCCCAAAGGGTTTCAGAAAAGATAAAAGATGGATATGGGTCTTGTAGAGTGCTTAGGAGCCACTGTTGGACCGTAGCCATAGAGATGATAATCACTACCCTTTGCTTTTCTTCTCAGTCCTGTTACCTGGGTCCAGATTGTGCTATGAATAGGAAGGACGTGAGAAGTCTAGGCAACAGTATGGAGATGAGTGTAGACAGCACCAAGCAGACATCATGACTTTGTGATGTTTTGACTGCCTCATGGTGCTGGTTAGTTTGTTGTCAACTTGACACAAACTGGAGTAATCTCGAAAGAGGAACTCTGAATTAAGATGTCTCTATTAGACTGGGAAAGTCTATGGACATATTTTCTTGATTAATGATTGATGTGAGAGGGCCCAGCCCACTCTGAGCAGTGTGGTCTCTGAGCAACTGATCTTGGGTTTATGAGGAAAGCAAACTGAGCAAGCCATGGAAAGCAAGTCAGCAAACAGCCTTTCTCCAGGGTTCATGCCCCTACTTCTGCTTGAGTTCTTGTCCTAACTTCCCTCAATGATGGACTGTATGACCGAGATGTGTAAGCAAAGCAAACCACTTTCTCTCTAAATTGCTTTTGGTTATGGTATTTACCACAGCAATAGAATGCAAACTAAGACACTCACAGACCTTGACATGGTGGGTATAAGTGAGGAACAGCCACTTTTGTTATTTTGTTATTGTTTTTATTGTATTAATGTTATTATTCCTCTACCACTAAAGGAATTAATGAATTATCAGCCTGCAAGTATGACAGGTTTTAAACAGAACAGTCATGGTTCTAAATTTTAGATACACTGAATGAATGGCTCCTGGAACAAAATCCTGCCCTAGACATCTGGGTATGTATTAAGGTTACAGACGTCACATGGACTATTCCCAGGATTATGGTGAAGCAGATGTGACAGGGTCCCTTGAAAGTGTCCTCAGTGGTGGATCAGGTAGTGGGAGGATCCTAGTTTAGCTGCAGAAGTGGCCAATAATGATGAGAGCCTGCACATGGCGGGCATAGTTAAAGGACTAGCTCAGGGCCATGCTCGGCACACCTATGAACTCCCTACCACTTGAGTTTATAATTTGCAGTCTGCTTTGTTAGGTCTCTTTGCCTTGAAGAAAAATTGCTCTTTTCTGACAAAACACCTGAAGATTTTGGCATATGACTTTGACCTCATAGTAAATAAATTACGTCATCAGGATTGATTAGATGGTCAGGGCAGATGCAAGGAAGAGAACATAGGTGAAATGGTCAGAGATGATTTTTTTTTCTCCATGAGAATCCTCATGTTTGTTCAGAAGTGAAGAACTCCAAGGTTATTTCATGAATTTTCATGGTGGTAATCACTCAGTTATTCTTGGGCAAAGTCAACCATTCACAATTCTGGATAACCATCAGAGATAATGTCAGAAAAGTCTAAGCAAAAAGTATTTCTGGGCTTTTGCATGCACCCAACTTTGTTCCAGATATGCCAACCACACTGACACAGTGCCCAGTGGTACCATCATTTAGCTTGCTAGCTCATGGCTCCTTGCTTCGGTGAGCCTTGTGTTGATAATCATCATTTGGGCACCATTCCCCTAGCTTCATGTCAGGACAGTCCTATTATCTATTGGTGCATATTGCATCTGTGGCTGTTGTATGGGTTGTGTGCTATTGGGAAATCATTTCAACGTTTCAGATGCTCTTGGGGCCTGAAGCCATTTCTCAGATAATAAAATCCACAAAAAGCTTTCACTTTCCACTCAATGATTGCAGTAACTCCAAGTGAGCATGGTCTCTTTGGCCAAAACTATTTTGATTGCATTATTTCTCTACTTCTCTGGTCATATATCAAAGGAGATTTCCTGATTCATATACCCGGAGGTGACCATCTACATCTCAGGGTTTTTTTTTTTTGTTGTTGTTGTTGTTTGTTTGTTGGTTTTGGTTTTGCTTCTGATCAGGCAATGATCTAAAATGAATTCAAGGTGTTTCTGGCAAGGCTTGTCCATGTTCCATGTAGGACTTCACTGCAGCCTTGGTTCACAACAGACAGCACACACACTTTGTTTTGCACATGCCACACCACACAACCCCAAAGAGCATTGCTTGGAACACTATGACTCAGATTTGTGCTTGTATATTATGAAGTGCGGTGTTTAGCTGTATGTACAAAAAGTTCTGCTCTTACAGAAACACAATGACTTAATTCCAGAAAACAAAGCTTTTTGTATATTCTACACATCACCTCTCAACTTGTAAGTATAAAATTATTATATCTTTGGATTGTATTGTGTTAGAAGATTTGATTTTAGGAACCATTTGATTTGCTAACTCAAGTTTCATTTTAAAAACCTGCTAAATTAATTTTGGCTTGGGATTAAGACAGAATTCTGGCAATTTCTGAAATGGCCCTAAACATACTTCATATTTATTTATTTAATATTATATATTTAAGTTAAACAGCATTTTCTCAGCACTGATGACTAAAAACTCCAAATTTGATTAGTAATTAAAACTGTTGAAGATGCTCTGCATCTTGCACCATCAAACACTTAACCAAAATGTCATTTTTATGTAAAAATAAATAGCTCTTCCTATCTCCATCACATGAAAAATGCTTTCATCTTTAATAGATGGTAAAATCACATGTATACCCCAAAATCATTTCCGTTTCTTAGTCATTTATTATCAGTAAATGTCTGCTTTATGTACTTATTTTATATAACTGTACTGCTCCAAGTTAGAAAGCAATTATCCTAAGGTGGAGCTCACAGAAATGCCTGCTTTATGAATTCTCTTTAATAGAGAAGAATCTGAGTTTGGGAGGATTTAGAAAAACGACTCTAAGAGAATAATAGCTACTAACTTTATTGCAGATATAAGTTATATATGTTAAATGTGTCAAGTCGTTTTCATTTGGGATTTTTGGCAACCTAAAGTTCATAGCATAGGAGTCTGGAGAATTTAATTTCCTTGCTTAGGGTTTTATAACCAGAACATGATGGAGTCTGGATTTTAATCTGTGGCCAGAGGATGCTACAGCATTCCTTTGTGTCTTTTCAACGAGAGAGGAGCAACATTGCTGGAAATATGTCATGAGGTCTTGCCAGCTACGAGAGGCTGGAAACAGCAAGATTACAGGCCCTAAGACCTACTCTCTGTAAGGGAAAGAAAGAGGGAGAAGAGTGTGGCTCAGTGGTCCAGCACACCCTTAGCCGACAGGAAGACCTGACTTCTCTCCCTGGCTAGGATAGGGTGCAGCTGAAAAGCTGTCATGTCTTTGTTACTTCAACCCATCAACTGGCTTCTGAAATCCTTACTCCCTCGTCTCCCCATTTTTCTTTGTCCTGTTCTGGAAGAACACAAACCCTTTCAGGAGCCTTGTTGAATACTCACAAACATTTCACAACTTTCAACAAACTAGCTGTGGCTTCTTTTGAAAAATATTCTTGTATTTTTGGTTGTGAGTCTAGCCATTAGCAGCTGAGCCATCTCTCCAGTGGGAGGAGGGGAGGGAGTGGGAACTGGGATTGGTATGTAAAATGAGAAAAGATCGTCTTCTAAAACATAAATAAGTCAAAAAATATATTCTTGGGTAGCCGGGTCCAGGATAGCTTTAACAACTCTTTAATTTTTGCCCACAGACTGAAGAAAAGAAACTGAAGTCACTGGAGACAGAGGGGCAAAGTCGAGGGCTTGGGGCTGGCTCTGGATGACAGTGTGCTCTCGCTCCAAGGACCTTAATTGGCTGATAGAATGATTGCATTGGCCAAGGGTCCAATTAATACCCAAGATTTGAGGATTGGTTTTCCAAACTCGGTTGGATGAGTTTCCTGGCAAGAAAAGGCTACCACTGTGAATTCAATTCATGTCCGTAACTCCGCACCCACTCTATAATGTAAGGAGATCACTGTCTGGTTAATTCCAGACGAGGCTCTGTGAGGAGATGGGGAATTGGGTTTTTCAAATTTGAAAGAAAAAGAAGGCTAAGTGAGTGTGAGTTTTATGCAGTTACCTTGATGCTCCATCTTGTGGGAAATGGACTAAATCCCAACAGCACAGCAGGCAGGATGGCGAATTGAAGTACGGTTCGCTGGGAGGCTTACTCTTGCTGGGAATGGTCCAGTCACAGCCTGCTGAGACTGGGATCCAGTGGGCCCAGTGGAATCCCAGTTGGAACCAGAAACCAAAGTCACACAGCCCTATGTAAAAAGTGGCACAAGATGGCGATGTGTTGGCAAAAGCAGAAGGCAATATGGAATCTATAGAGCAAAGGGTGGGGCCGTGGGTTTGGTTCGTGGCTCAGAAATATGCTAGTTGTGTAGACATAGTTCTAAGGCATGAAGTAGACGTGCTAACACCTCCTTAGAGTGTTGTCACAATTACCACAGTAGTGGATATATGTAAATTATGAGGACACCCAACTACTGTTAGAGCCTTTGGCTTCCCAGGGACAGCTGCAGCCTATTGGTCTAACACTATGCGCCTTGGTAATGAGCCTGTCTTGGAGAACCACAGACAGCCTCTTGCTTTGCTTCCAAATAACAGCAAATTCCAGTGCAACAAACTTGAGAGTGTGGAGCTGCTTCCCACTCGCTGAGCACCTCGGCAGACAAGCCGTGGCAGAGTCTGTTTCGCCAGTTACTCCCCCTGAATGGACTGCGGGCTGCCCATTCAAGCCCAGCTCCTGTTTCTAAGGCTTCCTCATTTCCTTGCCCTTTCTCTGGTTTACCAGATGGAATGAAGTTCTTATTACAACATCTTTCCCTTCTACTTACTTTGACCTGATTTAAAAGTAGCAAGTCACTTTATTTGGGCTACAGCAAAGAGCACTAAACCAGATGTCGGGTGACTGAGATTTCTGAAAGATGTTCTTCCCCTTGTCTTCAACCAGACACGTGATACATGAAGTAGGAGTCCTTGGCATCCAGCCACAGGCCTCTGCTATAGCACGCGTGCTCACTCATGCCTCTGATCATCCAGAGGGCCAGCTGCTCCAGCATCTGCCTGCTAATCATTCTCTGGTGTGTCACCCAGCCTGCCTGACTCCCCAGGGTTGTGGCTGCAGGTGGGTCATGCAGTAGCTGAGAGCGGATGCTCTGCTGGGGAGAAGCCGTGGGTACTGGACTTTGTCAGAGACCAGTCCTGCTCTGTCATACTGTTTCTAAAAGAAAGCAGGAAAGTTCAAGACTTGGTCCTTTTCTCTCTGACTTCTTAAACAATCATTGTAGACAGATGGCAGGATGCTCCGGATGAGTTATCGCCACCCCGGGGCCTCTTCCGAGGACAGGTGTTTCCAGTGCTGCAGGGTAGCCTGTTGTCCCAGACAAGGAAGAGCTCTGGAGTCCCTGCCCCGCTTTTCATTCACTGGCTCAGCTGATGAGCTGAGCCAACTATAATTCACACATTTTGTTTTGCTCTCCAAATGTCTGGCTTTGGAAAAATCAAACAAAGTAGAAGCGTGTTTACTCATTTAACTGGTGGGTACTTAGTGAGTTTTTATTATGTGGTAGGTACCATCATGGGGCACTGTGGAGAGAGGTCTGAATGAGAACAGTCATAAGCTTCTGTACCCAGCTGTTTGTTGGTGGAACAGTCAGAGAGGAAGACTTGGCAGCAGGAGCAATACCAAGGTAGGCATTGGGCACAAGAACAGCTACTTGAAGTCTGCAGAACTTTCTACAAGGGAGTTTAGCCGTGACATGGACCTGAAGGATGAGAAAGAGCTGGTAGTGTGTTTGTTATGGTTTGAATATGATATATTCCCCACAGCCCCATGTTTTTAAATACTTGGTCTCCAGCTGTTGAGGCTAGTTTGGGAAGTGGTAGAATATTTTGGAAGTAGGCTCTAGCTGGCAGCTGTAGGCTACTAGAGGTGGGTCTTGGGGGTTATAACTTGGCCCAGCTTCTGATCCGTCCATTTCCCAATCCACTGAGATATGAACAAATTATATCACAAGTTCCTGCTGCCAAAGATGAACCAACTTAGATGCCATGGTTGTCTGTGTTGAGCCAAAATGAACCTTTTGTCCCTTAAGTCACTTCTGTGTGCCTTTGTAAGGATGCTCAGAGAGGAATAGAGACATGAACTCTATCTATGTAGACCTGAAAGAAGTCACCTAAGGGTGTAGGCTTTGTGGAGTCTGAGACATGCTTGGGTTTCTCTGGAGGCCCACTAGGGACTGTCAGGACCCTGACTGGTAAAGGTCTCTTGAGGTCAAATGAGGGCTGATATAGGCATTTTCTCATTTGTGGAGCTGTGTTGCCTCCCCCATATCTCCAGATCCTTGATTGCTTAGTAGGATGTTCTGGATAGATCTAGCTTCTAGATCAAGCTCTCTTGCATTCTTTGAGGAAAATGGCTGTGGATAGGCCTGGTGTGCCCACTATGTGACCCCGTTATAAAGCCAGGAGAGCCTCCCAGAAGACTGGAAGTTTCTTAGGTCCTAGAGTATGTCTAAGAAACAAGTCAGCACCTAGGATTCGGGCTCCGGAGATGCCGTGCAACCCGCATCTCTCTGAATGTCAGACCAGTCAGGCGTGGATTAAGTCCACCTGGTACCCAGAGTTCTTGTTTTCTTATCTGCCACTGGCATCTCCCACTGTCACTGGATTTTAAGTAAATTCAAGGATGACTAGGTTGTTGTTGTCTGCATGGACTAAGGACATTACCTAGAGGTTGGATTTTCAGTGCTACAAGCAAGAAAGTTCTGTGTAAACAGAAACGAATCAGTTACACCAGAAACACTGACTGTGTATCAAGCATTTCTGTGTTGCATGATTACATTTGCTAAAGAGACGTGTTGAGGTAGACACTATATTTCTATTTTAAAGAATTAAAAATTAAAAGATCAGATATGTTTCCAAGGATCTGTATTAAAGTTTGGTTGTTTGATTTAAAGCCAATATGTTTGTTAGCCACTGTTATGCTGATTATTTCAAAGCTTGGTGACTTAATCAATGACAAAAACTCATTTATTATTATTATTATTATTAAAAATTTTCACCTCCTCCCCTCCTCCCAATTC
>LOJH01026308.1:1091-12716 GCA_001685095.1 Ellobius talpinus
ATACATGCAGATAGAACACTGTATACATAATAAATAAAAATCTGAAAAACTTTTTTAAAAAATTTTTCTTTAAGTTTCCACAGTGAGTCGGCATCTCATGGACTGGTCCCCAAATCTGTCTTCTCTTTCAATGCTATCTTTTCAGTGTGTAGAACTCCAAAACAGAGCATAAATCTTTCTCCATGAACAACTTCTGATGCTTATGGTGGGGGGATACGACTCATAGTTCCAGCTGTGCTTCTTGGAGGTGGATGTCCTGAAATGGGAACATTTGGGACACATATTTTTGCTTACTGTGCATGATTCTTCAGATACCCAGAAGCTTATCTTGTCAATTCTGTTTTCAGACTTCCTACCCCAAATTTTACCTGTCTGTCCCAAAGACTCTGAATCATCATTTTATTTTCTAGAGCATTTGCTGTAATTTCAGTTTGGGCTGTTGACATGATCCGACAGTAATTGGCTTCTTCACTGATATTCCAGAATATAGTCCCAATGCCTCATCTATTTTGAGTTCTAGCAATAAAATTTTGGACTATAAAGAGTGCAGCTTGGGCATAGTCTTCTCATTAATGGAGATATTGCACTATTTCCCTAATAAAACCTGTTTTGGATGGAAGCCAAGATGCTTCAGCCTTATGCTAAAACCCACATATTCGGTTCTGAATATGTCTGAAGCCCTGCTTTTTAAGCTTAGTCATTGACTGATATTCCCCTTTCACCCCCCTGGGGGAGTGCAGGGAGGATGCAGCTTCAAAATCCCCAGGTGAGGAGGGTGTTAAAGGGTACATGAGAATGTCAATTAAATGTTTTGTATTCCTAAGATGAACTATTATTAGTGAAGCTACTGTAATTATGAAAGTTTATAGTGTTTTATAAAGAAAAGCTTTAAAGACTAGAAATTGTGTCTAGCATGCAGTTTGCATAAACATAGTTCTGAAAACTGAGAGGCAATATCTGTACATATAAAGCACTATAATACCTCAGTGTCTGCTCTGTAAAGCTGTTAAATAATATGCAAGTCACTTTTCTGGTTTAGCTATTTTCTGTGTTCCAAGCTGTAGCTGTACCTAAACAAGAGTTCCAGAAGAATACAAGGCAGGAAAGGGGACTTGAGCTATGGGTGTGACTCAGTGGTGGAACACTTGGTTAGAATGCACAAAACTGGATTTGACACCTAATGAGGGATTCCCCTGTGTATGCTGTGAATATGTTTTAGTAAAATAATCTGCTTCAGCTATAGCAAGGCAGAATATAGGCAGGCTGGAAGAGATATAGTGAGATAATAGGCAGATCAAGGAGAAGCCATACAGCCGCCGCAGGAGACAGACACTGGATGAGGGACAGAGCCTTACCAGTAGGCCACAACCACATGGCGATACACAATTTAATAGAAATGGGTTAATTTAAGATATGAGCTAGCTAGAAATACGCTTAAGCTACTGGCCAAACAGTATTGTAAATAATATAGTTTCTGAGTGATTATTTCAGATCCAAGAAGCTGGGAATGAACGAGCAGCCTCCAACTACAGACACCCCAAACTGCAAAAAGTAGAGAGCTCAGTTCAGTTGTGCTCCTAAAAAGCCCAGGCAGGAGAAACACCAGTATTGCTTCCAAGAGAAGAAATGGTCTCTCAAAACAGCATATTTGGTGTTGCTTGGGTTTTGGTAGTGCTCAGATGTACACTAGTTATTCATTACAGGATTATTAATGGTGTACGTGTTCTAGATTGAGACCTGAAAAAATAGGTGATCAGAAGATGCTGCCTTCTGAGAAATCTGTTGGTAAACCACAGAAATGTGGAGGCAAGCACTTCCCCAAACTGGGAGGTTTCCTGAGAGGGAAATACAGAAGGGTCCTTCTAGAAGAACAGGGAAAACAAGATTCAGTGGCTGTCCTGTCAGTACCTATTCAAGTGAGGCTGAAACAATGTGCAGTGCTCTTCGGATCCTATATGAATCTGGTGCATAGCTAACCCTAAGGCCATCTTTTTAATTCTCTTTAGCTTCAGCTTTGTTTGACCCTATTGCCTGTTTCCGTTGGCTTAACCTTTTAAAGCAGAATTCCATCTCTTTAAAGAAATGCGGGGTCCAGAACACCAGGAGAATATGACCCCCAGAATCAGCTAAGCAGAGTTCATAGAGGCTCACAAAGTCTGAAGTTATCTATACCAGGTCCTCTGCATATATGCATGGTTGTTAGCATGGTAGTGGTGTGTGTGTGTGTGTGTGTGTTGCTTCTTGCAGTGGAAATGGGGGCTTCTCTGACTCTTTTGCCTATCTTGGGATCCTTTTCTTCCTCCTGGGTTGCGTTGCCTTGTCCAGCCTTGATATGAGTTTTTGTGCTTAGTCTTATTGTATCTTGTTATGCTATGCTCCATGAATACCTCTGGCAGGCCTGCTCTATTCTGAAAAGAGACTTGGAGAAGTGAATCTGAGGGAGAGGTGAGGGGATTGGCAGGAGTGAATGGAGGGGAAACAGCATTGGGGATATATTAAAAACAATAAATATATATGAAAAAATATTTTTATGTATAAATAAGATTGAAAAAAAGAAGTGAAATGTGACATTACTGCTTCAGAGGCTGGTTCAGCAATCCAGCCACTAGACTAAGGGTCCCAAGGATTTGATTTTGGTTCATTATTGGTTATGATTTGTTTTGTTTCCATGAGGCGGTTCCTCTCATAAACACAGCATATCTGCCTCCAAGGAGCAGTCAGGCTTGAATCAAGTGACTCTTCCTTCCCAATCCCTCTCTCACCTGCTTTCAGTTGAGGTATCTTGAAACCCTCAGACAACTACACTTAACCCAAGTGAATCAGTTACTTTGCTCCATTCAAGTGTCTGGCAGGACATACGTGAAGCTGGACTTTACGGAAGTCTGTTAAAAATGCCTTTTGTAGTGAGAGGCTATTTCAAAGGGGAAACTGAAGTCACTATTTTTAGCACATTCCCAAGAGGACATGTTTTGGTGGCCCAGGTGCTTGCTGTCACTGTCTCTGCAAAGAGGAAGACAGCTCTGCTCCCTGTGGCCTAAGAGCTACGCTTCCTCCCACTTGTCTCATAGCTGCTGTCAACCCTTAGACTAAACAGACACGGCACCTTATATTTTTGGCTGGGGTAGATATGGAACAGGAAAGGCCATTCCAGGACTTAACCGAAAGTCCATTGATATTTATTTTCAGAGGATTCTTGAGACAGCACGTGGCTTGCCTCCCATGTCCATCCGAGTGTCTCCTTTCAGCTAGTGCTTCCTGACTTTTGATGTGGTGTTGAGACACAGGCTTTGATGCTCCAAGCCTCTGACTGTGGAGGAAGCTAAGTGTTTATGGGTTATCAGGTGATGTGTAGAACATCCCAAGTCCAGAAAATTTTCACAGTGGAAGTACTAGGAATTCCACAGGCTGTATGTCAGCAACAGGCAGGCTGATCTGCTACAGGAAGAACTCGGGAGTTGCCCTTGAATCCATGTGTCTGCACAATACGCTGGAGGACTCAGCAGGACAGACGTCCAAGACACAGTTGTCTTCAGGTCTTGGTCCCTCTGAATGAACCACCCTTGAGAAACCACCCCTGCTTTTGCCAACTTCTGGTGACCTCTGGCATTCCCAGGCTTGTAAATGTGACTTCCTAGCCCTCTATCTTCATATGGCTTTTTTCATGAGTGACTTCATGTTGTCTCTACTCTGTGGGGATATTGGTGTCAACACTGGTCACACTGGAGGAAAACCCACTCTAATGACCTCATTTGACTCTGATTAATCCTATCAAGGCCTTATTACCAAATTAGACCCAATTATGCTGCGCTGAGACCTGGAGTTTGACCTTATTTTTGGATGACTCAGTTTAAGCTACTGTTATGAGTGCTGAGGGTTTGGTTTTTATACTGCTTCTGTGCTTCCCATGCTGGCTGAAAAACCTTCCTCTGATTTCTTTAAGTACTTGGTACTGATCAATTTGGTATAACTTTCTGTATCTCATTCCCTGCTCAATTGTTGCCTGCCACAAATGGTAAGATTATTGGTGCAAAGGTGATTTGGATTTCTAATAATTATCACAATGCCTAGAATACAGAAAGTCCTGACTGAATTCATATCAACAGGCGACAAAGGTGAGAAAGAAAATTCTTTACCTGTGATTTGAAAATGCTTAGCACTTGCAGAGATATTATATTTGAAATAAAAAATAGTCCATCAGTTTAGAAAAGTGATGATTTGGTATGTAAATGGCCAAATGGTACACTTGGCTTTTCTAAAGAGAGTTTTCAAGGAGTGAGCATCAAATTTGAGAAGTGACAGACGTACTTCATGCCTTTCCAAGTCTCATTTATTGAAGATCTGTAGACCAAGCAGAGCTGTGGGGCAAGTGTCTTTTGGATAACAGGACATAGGGTCATCAGAGCCCAGGGAATCCTGCCCAAACAGTCAGCTTTTATCCTCAAATCACTGTTTGACCTCACCATTCATCATGAGCTTCAGAAAAATTACTTTTTTGTTTGGAAACAGGGTTGATGTGGGATTCCCCTCTGTATGCTGTGAATACGCTCTATTGTCATTGGTTCATAAAGATGCTGCTTTGTCCTATGGCAGGGAAGAATATAGCAAGGCAGGAAATCCAACCAGATATAGAGTAGGAAAGAAGGTGGAGTCAAGGAAATGCTGTGTAGTTGCTGAAGGAGAAAGAAGTCAGAACGTTACTGGTAAGTCACAACCTCACGGCAATATAAAGATTAATAGGAATGTGTTAACTAAGATGTAAGAGCTAGCTAGGAATACTCATGAACCACTGGCCAAACAGTGTTGTAATTAATACAGTTTCTGTGTGATTATCTGGGTCTGGGTGGCCGGGAAACAAAAGTGCATTTGCGGAGGGTTTCACCAGGCAGTTTTATCTCTCCTAGAACTTTCAGTTCTTCTGTCTCAACTGCTGGAATTACAGGCTAATCAACCAAATACTTGCTTTCTGAGGCTCTTCATAGTATTATGATGCAAAGGAGATTACTAATATTAAACATATGAAATATAATGAAAACTAGTTTTAATGATAAACACTCGAAAATATTTTCATGAAAACATTTACTTATTTAAAATATCATGAACATCATAGACAGGCCAAATGATCATTTTTGCTAAAACAAAGAAAAAGATAATCAAATTTGAATGAGTATATTCAACTTTACTAAGAAGCCAATGTCATTTTTATATGCTAACTTAAGGCAGATGTATAAAAATGAAAGCATTTTAAAAAAGAAATTGTGGAGATGAGCACAGTGACCACCATAGTGACTCACTTCTTCAGAGACTGAGACAGAAGATAGAGTTTGAGCCAGCCTGGACTACCAGACCCTGTCTCAAAAACAAACAAGCAACGAAGGAAAAGGAAACTATGAGTCAGCCCAACCTTTCCTTTCTCCTTGACACATTTTGTTTCTTTCTATAAAGAGTGAAATGGAAAGATGATCCTTGGAGAGAGGTTGACTGTGGACTGAAATAGCAGATGTGGAGAGTTTGAGGGACTAGAGTTGGCTTTACCACTCCCTGAAGGAGTGACAGAGAGAATGGAAATAGCAAAGAGGGTCAATTATCCACTCTCATTTCTGAAGCAAGTGGGAGGAGTCTCTCAGCACCTGCCTGTGGAGCAGATGCTAGCCATCTTATTGGGATGGGTACTGTGGCAAACTGTGACTGTGTGCAATTTGTGCTCAATTATAAAACGAAAGTTTGACATGTTAGAGAACAGGGTTGGGACAGGCCTGACTAAGATTGTAGAAATGACCACTGAGTCTCCAGTTCCATCCTTGACACCTTACTGCTGACAGAAGGAGAATCAGTAAAAGCCAATACTGGAAGCAGACATGTGTATCTACACAGACATACATGTGTATATCAGACCACCTTACGGGAAGGGTCCTTTTGGATTATTCAGTCCAGAAAAAAGAGGTTCAGTCCTCTACTTGAAACTGTGTCTCGTTAATGGATCAATCTGTTGGCCAATGCTATTTTCCCGAGCGTTGGGAGTGAGTCACTAAAACGAAGAGAGGGCAAGTGTGAAGCACTATCTACCAGCTATCAGATTGGTATCGGTCATGAGGCCATGTGTAAACAAACAGGGCAGAACCAGTTGGAGAATGACACAGGAAAGATAAAGCAAGTCCCACAGCAAGTGACGAGAGCAGCAGCTAACATTTTACTAGGCTACCAAAGGGATAGTAGCATTAACAGGTAAGTTCATTATGGAAAACATGAGACTTGAAAGGAAGAAGTCTGAAGTTGAGGTTGAATTTGGCAGAGGAAGGATGACCCAGATAGGCCAAATAGGAGTCCTTGCAAAGTCACTTCTGCTGTGCACATGGCAGACATTGTTACATAGTCACCATGCCAGTACCCTCTCTTTGAAGACTGCACACATTTGCTTTGTTGCTTGGCTCTTTCCTGTCAACCTACACATTTCTCCGTGTTTACACTCTAAGCCCTGAGTATTTCTTTCCTACTGAATTTGGTGCATGGAAGAGGCTCCCAACAGCAATAGGTCTGCTGATGTCTCTTGCTTCAGAAAAAGACTTCCCAAGCCAATTCTGTAATTCTGTCATACAGCCCAGCTATTGCACTCCTGGGTATGTAGTCAAAGGACTCTGAGTCAAATTCCACAGCGATGCTTTCACATCCACATTTATTGGTACGCTGTTCACAGCAGCTTATAGAACTAATCCAGATGACCATCAGCAGGTGAATGGACAAAGCTAACGTAGCACATACACATAGTGGAATTTTATTCATTCATATACAAAGTTATGCCAACTGCAGGAAGGTGGATGCATGTAGAAATATTGAATTAAGTGAAATATGCCAGAAACAGACAGAAAAGTGACTTATATCTTTCATTTGTTTTGCCTATGTTTTATATAAATGTATAAATCACGCATATATGTACACACATGTGGGCAGGAGTCCTATAGTCTGGAGAGAAGGATGGAGAAAAGGAAGAAAGGGGAGGGTATGGGAATGAATAAGGTTAAGGGAATATAACCTTGTCTTTATGGAACCCATCACTATATACTATGAAAATACGCCAAGAAAGAAAGAAAAAGAGTAGGGATGGAAGAAAAAAGAGAAAGAAAGGCATAAAAGTCTCATTCAACTTTGTGAATAGAACGGTGAGTGTTGCAGAGAGCTACTTCAGCCTGTGGCAGCCATGCCATGATCTTCCCAGCAACCCCAATGAATAGCAGTGTGGTGGGAACTGAGAGGGAACATATCTGTGGTCTTTGTGCTGGGGTCCCCGTTTAGCTGGATGAGCATTTCTCAGCTCTATATTGCATGTGGACTCCCCTCTCTCCTCAGTCTTTCTCCTCCTCTTCCTTTTCCTCAGGTAGGAAAACCACCTTCCTATTTACCTCCTGTACTCTTCCCTTAATGCCAATGTCTGCTTCCAGAAAGATCAGTCGGCTTCCCTTCAGAGGATTTCAGGAGTAAATATGAGATTAAGTATGAGGTAACATCCCTGGACCATTCTGTGCTGTTCATGTCCAAACTGGGGCTTCATTTTCTCATTCTACAAACATCTTGAATACTAATAAGAATTTGGGGCTTTGAGATGTTAGAAGTTCAAGGATGAATAAAGCTGAGCCTCACCTTCCTGGACACACTTGCTTGTTTAGTTAGAAATTGAAATGTAAGAGCTGAGCCATGTGTTCAAGGTTGTTCTCCCTGGTGACTCAAGTCTCTCAATCTAAGCTCTAAATCAAAAAAGGTTTTGGTTCTGAAGAATGCAATTTTTCTACATCACTTTTCTGCTCTGTAACATTTATAGCAAAGCCCATGGCATTAAATGCACCAGTGTTTTCTCTACTCTGTTCAGGCTCTTCAAGTTCCTGTAGGGAGTTCCTTAGTACACTAATCCCTAAGGGGCCTTCTTGTTAAATATATTAAAACAGGTTTCTCTGCTGGGGTTCAGGAGTGATTTTTATATGGTAAAGTACACTTGCATTTGCAAGCTCAGGTCTGAGGGGTTAACATTTCCAAGCTTACCTGACTTGGGAATTGCTCTATGGAACGCCTTGGAGGGATGATAGTCTACCCAGTAAAATCATTGGATGGTGAACTCTTTACTATGGTATCCAGGCAATACTTTCTGCTGGTTACTGACTTTCTGGGGAAGGAAGCATTGCTTTGATCTGCTTTTCCATATGAAGAATCTTAGGCATGGGAACTTAAGTCAGTTCTTTTAGACTATTGAGCTGGGCAGTAGAGCCTCAACAAGCTTCACGACCTGCACCCTCCCAGTGACTGTCGAGTGTAGAGACTTATGAGCTACTCCTTAAGCAGCTAGAGATAAAAGCACACATGTTTGAAAGAATGAAAACTATTTTTGTGGGGCTGCAGAGATGGCTGAATGGTTAAGAGCACTGGCTGCTCTTCCAGAGGACCCCGGTTCAATTCTCAGTATCCACATGGCAGCTAACAATTATCTGTTGTTCCTGTCCCAGGGAATCTGATGCCCTCACACAGACATGTAGGCAGGTGAATCACCAACACATATAAAATAAAAATAAATAAGTAATTTAAGAAATTTTTAATAAGGGAAACTATTTTGCTAGCCCTCGGGTGCTACGTGGAATTCCTGGAGATTATGTACAAAGGCAGATAAAGAAGGTCTTTTTTATGATGTTTAGTGGGAGGGTGAGAAGATTACAATCACCAACATTTCTAACACCCTGGAAAGCTGTAGGGTCTCTCTCCAGGTGCTATATCTTTAGGTTGCTGGGGTTTTTTTTGGTCTAGTTTTGGTACTTCTATTTTCAAAAGCTTCTACATTCTGTCTACTAAATCCCAGCACCTCAAAATTTAGAAGCTGGCAGAAACAAGAGCAAAGGATGGAAACAAAACACCAAAACAAAATACTTAAGTTTATATCCTCCTTAGAGCACTGGCTATTTGTTCACACTGCTTCTTCACTTTAAGCCCCCAATCTTATTTGATTACAGAGCAAGGAAGATGCATCTACGTCCCAATGACTCCTAAGTGCTTAGAACAGAGCATTTACTCCAGAAACAGTACTATAGTTTTAATTTTCCAGCTCATTCTGAAATTCATGATTTATTCACCAAGAACCTTTCTGGTTACGAGGGGACATGATTTCATGGCTCACACAAGCCAGCAAAGTAGGAAATATTTTGCAATGCAGATCGTGGCTTTTGGATGATCTTCACAGTTAGTATAGATAACTCACCTGCAGAAGGCACTCAGCTTTTGATCATTTTGTGCTGAGTGCAGGTACCCTGGTCTTCCTCTGCTTAGTGGGTTTGTTGGCTAGCAGCCTGCATTTTCGTTCATAGTCTCAATACCTTGCTAGTAATTTGGAACTTTGAAGAAGCAGACAATGAGGGGTTTGGTGGGCTCTAAGGCCTAGTCTGTGCTTTTGTTTGCTTTTTTCCCCATAGATGGAGCATTTGTATTTATGGGCATAAGATCGATTGCTGTATTGTGAGACAGAAATGAAAGGGAACACTCTTTCTTCCCTTTCCAACTCTGCCCAGCATTGGCCACAGGCCCCTGGCACAGCCAAAACACAGTCATACAGGGTCACATGGCCCTAGCATGTGAATGCAGTCACTGTAATTGACCCCTTATTTCTGAGACAAATACATATGTATGTATATATATATTTATGTATATTTGTAATGACTTTGCTATCTAATTTATTCAGATGGCTCTCAGAAAAAGCATACTTCATGTCCTGATTTGATTTCTAAGAATGAGAGAGATGCTCAGAAAATTCACATTTCATGTTTTGCCTGATTTGATTTCTGGCACAGTGATCTGTTAGGAGACCAGCTTCAGCGCAGAAGGAAAGGAGGTGCTCTTTTCTCCGACCACAGTAACTAATAGCTTAAGATATAAGACAAAAATAACACATTTGTAATTAATATTTTAATTTACCAAGATGTGAGTTGAATGATGACTAGACTTCTCTTCCCCACGGTAGTAATGAGCCCAGGCAATTTCAAATGAAGAGCAGCCAGGAGTTTAATACTTTTGATTAAGATCATGTTTCCACAGTGGCTATTGCCTTCCTATTTACAAGAGCGAAACAAAATTCAGGCTTATTTTATTTTGGAGCTGCAGGGGGTCTTATGGCATCAAAAGAAGAGGAGAAACTGTTTAAGGATAATTAAAGGCAATTTGCCTCATCAGCTTTCTCCTCCTCTTTCCTCTTCTCCTCCTTCTAGGCACAATACATGCTAATTGCCACTTCTGTGACCTGAGGAATTTTTTTCCCTCTCTTTCCTGAAGGAACTTGCCTGTTTGGTTGTTGCTCACACTTATAATTGACTGTGTAAATCAATGCATCGCCATTAGTTCATTTGAAAACAGAGCATAAGTTACTTCCCGTGCCTCTCTGCTGGCGGGTTAGGCTTTAGCTAAGCTCCAGGCAGGGTATGATGGGAGATGATGGGTCTGGGTATACTCCATGTCCTAGGTGTTTTGCGTATGGGAATGCATACAATCTCTGCGGCAGAACTGGGTCTGGAAGCAACTCACAGCTGCTGTGGGACTTTGCTTACAGTGAGACCAGAACCCAAGCTTTGTTTCTAAGAAGAGGGTGACTTGGAGCAGGTCAGAACCCAAACTTTCTGCTCCTTCTTTTCCATGTGTGTCTGTCTATTCCTTTTTAAGCTTTCCGTTTCAGACTTTCATTCCTTCCTTTAATTTGAATGGCCCCTGGCATGCATTTGAACTCATAATCACTTAGGGTTACAAAAACTGAACTTGGCAACTCTCTGAAAAAGCATGGTGAACAGCCGTTCACAGCAGCTTCCCTGGGGACTAAGGAAATCCAGTCACCTCCAGGCAGCTTTCAGCTGAAGGTTTAAAATAACAAGACCTAAGGCAGGAGCTGAGCTCCTAAGACGGAAGGTGCTTCAATTCTATGCTACACTTTCAACTCTGGTCATTGATAATAAGCAGCGCCACTCTGACAGAAACCATGACCTCTGGGGAAGAGGAGGGACCTGAAAACGTTTGACCTGGGAGTTTGGACAGATGAATTAAATTCCCGTGAATTGAACAGTATGGACCAAAGGGTCCCATGCAGAGGAAGTGTGCCATAAATGATGCTGACTACAAACAAAGAACTGAGCTACATTTGACACAGGGGCCATCAGCTCAGGACAAAGTGGCTTCACTGCTAGCTTGTGCAGGGGCAGTCCAAGGTATGAGGGTACAGAGAACAATGGTTTTAAATGAATTATTTTCTAGGCAGACTACAGGTTCAGAACAGTAAGAAAAACAGCTACAGCAATGACAAATATGTGAACCTTGGGGAAGCCAGAACTTTGAAAGCCAGGCAAACTGACAAAGGCTTAAAATCACAACACTAAGGAGGCTAAATCAGGAGGATTAGAGTTCAAAGTCAGCCTGAACTATATAGTGAGAAACACCATGTACCCCAAGAGGAGAAGGTTTGGGTCCTACTTCAAGAGTTGCTTTCTAACTCATGCCCAAGCCTCTTGTCTCTGTCTTTTTCTGTCTACTTCTCCTCTCCATATGTGTGTGCATGCATGCATGCATGATTTGTGTGTGTGTGTGTGTGTGTGTGTGTGTGTGTGAGAGAGAGAGAGAGAG
>LOJH01026309.1:7571-18444 GCA_001685095.1 Ellobius talpinus
CACAGAAACAGCTGACCTGAGCTAGTGAGAGCTCACTGACTCTAGACTGACAGCGGGGTAACCTGCATGGGCCAAACTAGGCCCTCTGAATGTGGGTGACAGATATATGGTTGGAGCAGTCTTTGTGGTCACTGGCAGTGGGACCAGGATTTATCCCTATTCTTGTACTGGGTTTTTAGAGCCCATTCTTTTTGGAGGAATACCTTATTCAGCCTAAATATAGAGTGGAGGGCCTTGGTTTGCCTCAAAGTGAAGTGTCAGACTTTGTTGACACCCCATGGGAAGCCTTTCTCTCTAGGAGTGGATGGGGGTGGGATGGGGGAAAGTTGGGAAAGCAGGAAGAGGGAAGGGAGTAGAAGTGGTATAGGTGTGTAAAACGAGAAAAGATTTCTTTAAAAAATAAATTAGTTAATTTAATAAAAATAAGAAAAAAGAAAACAAACAGGCTTCTAAGGACTGATAATAAAATACAATATGTGAGAGGATAAAGGCTTCGTGTTTCCACTCTAAGCATTTCCGCCCTCATGAGTCTGGTCTGAGATCTGCAAAAGACACTTTAAACACTTAATCTCATCTGGATGGAAGACCTGAGGTTCCGATACTTATGGTAACACTAGCTTTTAAGAGATGGTTGAGTGCCCTTCCTCATTCAACAGTTCTGATATTCTCTTGGCAAACTGAGAACATGGATCATCATTTAGCTTCATGCAGCTAGTCTGTCAAGCTTGCTCAACCTGTCCAACATCAAGGCCAGAGTGCTGTTTCCTAGATATTGGACACACTTCATCTCTAGGACTCAAGTAAACAACAGTAAGATTTACTTGAGTAAAACTGAAGAATTTATAAGTTCCTAAGTCATTTTCTGTGCTGTAAGATTCTCAGATTCTCATTGGTAAAATGACTAGGAACCATGATTCAAAACTGACCTTCAGTAGGTCTAGGGATGACCTTGGCCTTCTCTCAGGTGGGCAGATGCAGAGGGATAGTTCCTTTGTCCATTATCATGGAAAGTGACCCACAGAGTTTCCTCCACTTGAGGCAAATAGTTGCTTGTGTCTAGAAGAAAAAATCTAGAAGAAAAAAATTTACATTCTCTCTGCTCTCCCTTTTTGCAATATAAAAGCTTCCTGGAGTTTAAAATTCATGTATTATTCTTAAAAATAATGGAATTTCCCAAAGAAGGAATGTGCTTAGAAAACATAATAAATAATTTAGGACAACTTGAGATAAACACAGAAAGGTTGCCAACTATCACATTGCTCTCTCTGGTAGTTTTATCAGGAAGAAGATAGTAAAATAAATTGAATTACCTTTCTTTCTGCCTTGTTGATATTTAGTATTATTTAGTTAAAGAATAAAACATAATAACAAAATACATCAAAAATGTCTAAAAGGTAGCTAGAATTAGAAAAGTTGATTTTAATGCAATCATGTCAAGTGGATTCTTTTAGCCTTGATGTAGGTGTAGACATCTCAGTTGAAAAGTCAAATTATAACATTTATAGTTTAACGCACCACTCTACAATACAGAAAAATATGATCACATGCTTATAGTTTCATATCTAATGTAAATTGACCAATATCAATAGCAATATAGTGCCAGATTTCTATCTACCCATTTCATTGCAGGGACAAGTTGTCTCAGAGGTCCTCCCTCACCATTTACAAATAAACTATATTATATAAGGTTTCTCTGAATTAAAATATCAAAAGTCATGCTTTCAAATTTTTTTTAGAAAATAAGTATATGTATTTTAATTGTTTATAAAAAGATTTTTAATGGATTAGAAATAATATTTTTAGTATTTGTTACTTCTTTCTGAACTATTTATCTGCTTGGTTTCTACTAATGGACATTCCTAGCTTGTAAGAGTATGTCACAGGGATTATAGTCAGTTGTTAGCAACCATGAATTGTTCATTGTACTTTCACAGCAAAATAATTTTGCTAAAATGATTAAAATCTTTATTTCTACTGAAAACATGACTTGATGAAACAATCAAGTGCTTCCCAAATTCCTTCATAAGTTATTTGAACTCTACCAAGTAAAATATTTATTTGGCTAGTGATTATTTTGTGTGGAAAATATTCTCCAAAGTAAATGTTGTTAAAGATTCAGTGCTTATTTTTGAATGGGCTTTTTTCCAGATACCTAAAATTTTCTATTATTACCTTATTGTTGTTATCATTATAAAAATTATAGAAATGAGAAAGGAAAAAGAAAGAAGGAACTAAAAAAGAGAAATGAGTTATCTTTATCATCACTGTCTGTTCAGGTGAGTATCACAAAACACCTTAGACTGGGAGTTGGTGAACATATGTACTCAGTTCTGGAGGCTGAATGCTCAAAAGCAGACAGCCATCTTAGGCAGGCTTTGGTGTGGATTCCTTGCTGGATAAAGATCAACTCTGTTTTGGAGATTACATGGTAGGAAGAACCAGCTAATTCTTCAGACTCATAAGGTGCCAAACCAGTTCATGAGGGCAACACCATCAATGACCTAATCACCTCCCAAAGAGACTTTTCACAGAAACTACCACACTTCGGAGCAGATTTCTCCACATGGATTTAATTATATACACTATTTGGTCTTTAATGGGAAAACAGGAAAGACTGCCTATTTGCTAGAAAGTCTTACAAATTTACATTTAGAATCTTTCTCTAATTCTTTAGCTAGTTCATTTAAAGCCATTTATCAATTTTGGACAAGTAAAACAAAATGAAATATGAAAGTGGTTATTGTAATTAAATGGCTTACTATTCCAACTCAGAAAAGTGTGGCAAACAAATTTCCAAGAATTCGAGTGCCCCAACCTGTTCACATAATCTGCTCACCGTCTTCATGACTCCTGTAGATCATCCTCCTAGACCTGATGCTCAGCACCCATGCTCATCCTGTGTGGGTTATGGCGATCGTCTTCACCACACTACTATTGTTTCTGTTTTCCCTCCAGCTGTTGTCAACATTCAAGAGCACAGGAATACCTCCTTTAAAAAATATTACTTTCTATTACTTATTCTATTCTATTGCAATAAAAATATCTATATTGCAAACTGTGGATAATACTTTGATTCATCTATCCCCATGATAACTTTTAAAACTATGTTGTGGTTCCTGGTTGTGCTGATACTCATTTGACAAAACTTACAGCAAGTCTGGATATTAGATGAGAAAATAGATATGCAGTAAAAAAACACAGTTTATACCAAAAAGAAAAAGAAAGAAAAATCTGCCTGCAGTGCAAATTGGGAAATGGGACTTTGCCCCTATTCTAGAGGGTTACTTCTGTCACTAAGTCATATCTCATGTCCATGAACTGTTTTTTTTTTCAATTAAGATCTCCTGGGAAAATAAAAGCATAGTGCAGAGTAAAGCTTGCTGGAGATCAAAGATGGCTTATTGTTAATGACATAAAAAATTGATATCCCAGGTTTTAATTTCTGTAACACAAGAGGAAAATTCTAAGCAAGGCTATATTTTAGACAACATGAATATTTATTTTGCTATTTTTAACATTTTATTATGATGGTTACTGCTGACACTTTTCTAAGGTATATACCATGAAAAGAGTAAGTTCAAAGTTAAGTTATTTTCTTCACTCTAAATCATTTTTAAAGATGAATGCCCTAAAACCAAGTCCTCTTCTCATTAGAAGGGGAAATTTCAACTAAATGGATTAAGGTGCAATAATAAAAAAAGGGAGTCACTTCAGCCCATAGAAATTCCCAGCAAAACTAAAGAACCTCAGTCTGTTAGTTTACAGCACATTTCTTTTGAAAATTGACCAGGAATAGGTAATTTTTTTGTATTAATAGGTAAACAACAGCTTTCACATTTTTCATCCAAAAAGTTCACTTGAAAATCTATAATAATCTTTAACAAACAAACTGGTGAACATTCAGATACATAGTTGTATCCATACAAATGAATGTAAATGAATTATAATATATAAAATGTATACATGTTCGATAAAATGTCCAGTTCTATTCAGATGACTCGAATCTGTCCCATCAAACAGCAGCTCAGAGGGTGTATTTTATGCACAATATTTGCATTCATTACCTCCTAGGTAAAATGTTTAATTTTTTCCAATTTTGACAGTATTGATTATGCTGCAAAGAATACTTTTGTTTTTCATGTTTTTATCCCATTTTAAAATATTTTGCCAAAAGAAATATATACATTCTAAGCATTTTGTGTCAGCATACAAGCATTAGATGCACAGAGGTCAACATCTGTTAATATTTTCTCTATATTTTGTGATCTCTCACTTGCTTAAAACATGTCAGACTGAGCCATTCTGTGGGGAAGCATAATCTCCTCTTTCATCTGTATAAAACTGAAGTTTGTGAACCATATCAAAACTTACTTCCTTTTTTAGGTATTTTATATATTATGGCATTCATTAATTCCTATATGACTTACAAATGTGCATATATTTGTATAAACACTGTATTTATTTGTTACATACATAATGATTTTTTCCATATTATAGGTTTCAAAATTAGCTATGGTGAATTTACTTCATTAGGTACTTTTTATGTTAAGCTGTCAGATGTTCCTTTATAGAATCTTAAATTATATGTAACAAATGTTCCCACATGGATTCTTCTGCAATTTTGTACCTTTTTTTTGATATTAGAATCCATATGTTGTTTCCCAGGAGGTTTCCATCTCATGGCAAATGCACCTAATGAATATTTTGTCAGTTTTGAAAGTAGATTGCAATCCCAATATAAGATATTATTTAGAATTTTTGTTACCTGATTCAATATATTTTTTAAAAAGTGTAATTAAAATGTTATTTTTTTACCACAAAAATGTATTAATGCCATGCCTTTTAAAATTACTGGGAATTTGATATCAGACCCTTTAATACCTCAGACAACTCAAATAACAAAATATTCAAATCTTGCTTAAAATATAGAAGAAATTTCAGATAGTACTTCCTGGTATGCTTTTTTATATGGATGATTTTCCTAAATAATCAAAGAAATTAAATATTTTGCCACGTATACATATACATATATGTGTATTATGTATCATTCTTAAAATAAGTCAGACTTTAAAAACCTATAATATTAAAGCAATTTAAAATGCATATTTTATAAATATTATTGAAAGGAACTCACAAATAAATAGATAGATACATAGATACATAGATAGATAGAAAGATAGAGAGATACAATGTTCATTATCCATTTATCTATTGATGGACAGATAAGTTAACCCCAATTCTTTGCTGTAGTTAACATAGCATAAATAAATATGAGGGTGCAAATATCTCTCTGATTGGTATGAACTTCTCAGGGTGTCTACCCAGTAGTATTTATAGAATTCAAATAAAATCAAAAGATCATGGAGCCAGAAAAAAACATTTCACAAAATTTGCATGTTTTTCCGCATGTGTTTTTAAGTGTTGGTTATTATTATTTATTATTTACATGATCATTTTGTCTGCATTTCTGTAAGTCTGCCGTGTGTATCCAATGCTCATGGAATCAGTAAGAAAGCACTGTAAATCCTTGAACCTGGAATTTCAACACTTTGTGAGCCACTATTTAAGTGCTAGAAACTGAACTGAAGTTCTCCTCTTGAGCAGCAAGTGATATTAACCTCTGAGCTATCTCTCAAGTTCCCCCGTATCATATTTTAATGTTAAAGATTAAATAGCTCCAAATTCATTTTCTTCTCCTATCAGACCGCTAAACGTATGCACCACTTGAAGTGTTCAATATCATATATTTTAATTTTTTTAACTTTATATTGTCTTTTTTATGAAACAAAGACTAGGGGACTTTCTTTTCCTGTGTCTTTAATATAGTACATAACTTCTATTTAGGAGTCTAGTGACAACTGTAATGGACAATTTACAACCTACAGGCTTCTGGATTGAGTAACAGGGTTCTGTAAACCAACAAGCTTCTTTCTGACTTTGGTGAAAGCACAAGTGATTTGTTTATTGCCCTTTACCAGTTCCTCAATTACAATTGATCTCTGCTTAGAGTGCTGCTAATTTCTGAGGAAGAGAGAAATAACTTGATCCTCATAGATGCTCTTAGCCTGTGATTTCTCTTTATACTTAAAAGACACAATCTCACGTAGGCACAGATAAATGGAATCCACACACCTAACAATAACAAGTACTTTTAAATTTAATTTATAAACAATCAAAGTTGAATAAACTGTATTGGAAACAGCAAAACATAATGACTGATTGTATCTGACTCTGAGCCAATGACAGACAAACACAAGCATTTGATTAGAGCACTTGTCATGCTTGGTCATTACTCCACTGATAGGAGGTGAATCAACACTTAATCTCCTTATCATGTTTAGGGTGTTGATCAACTTTAAATACTTAATGTAATACAGAACCCCTACTGGCATTTCCACTTAAAGTCAGAGGCATAGTATTGCTTGTCTTCTTATCATATTTTTTCATTAAAAGTGTGAAGAAAAACAGTTATTATCATCAACTAAACATCTCCTAATTTAGTCTTTTAAACTTTTAAGTTGTCTGTTTTAGAAAAGCTTGAGTTGCTTTTGGTTTATTTTCAAGTTTTGGGCCATTTTAAAAATACACTTCCATGCAGGTATATAGTGTTCACTAATTTACCATTAAACTTTGGAATTATTATTTTAGAAAGCTAATATTTAGTATAAGCCTTTCTTTTCTTGATTAGACAATTAGAAAATGCAGCTATACATGCACATATGTAAATGCTTATCCAGCACATAGTTAAATTCTGGCTTCCAGTTTTAATATAGTAAATAAATGCCAAATCAGACAAGAAGTTAACACACAAAGGAACAAGACCCTCTGAAGTGTTATTATGTTACAGATAAACACAACTTTAACCATATCTTGACTTAGGGAACATTCCACATTCCACATTAAAATTTTCTCCTTAGATGCTACAGCAGCCTAATGCAGGAAAGCAAACATAATTCCTACATAGTGTTGTGAGTTAAAGCTATCTATTTACCATGGCTTACTAAGAACTACAGTCCTCATTGTCTTCTAACCCTGTGTTCACATTTCCACAACAGACTGAGGTGACTTACTGTTTTAAGGAAAGTATACTGATTTCTATGATAATAAAGGCCACACAAAATAGATACATTTAGTGTTTAACATAATATATATATATAATAGATATATTTAGTGTTTAACATATTAGTACTTTAATTAGCATTTAAGTTCTTTCCAATCTTTGTACAATTTTGAAGTAGTACAAACCCAAAGCAACATGCAATGAATTGTTTTCTATTACAAGGTATAAAGAATACTTCATTCAGGTAAGAAAAGATATTTTACTATCACTGCAAATGCTTTGAATATGATAGCACTTCATGTATTTTAAAGAGAAACATGGTTAGCTGCTCCTTTAGTGTCAAATGCATTAAACCTGATAAAATTAAGTATATTGTAAATAAAACTAGCCCTTATAAAATTATTAGAGACATTAATAAAGGCATTTTAGGAGTCTATTTTAATGATGTAATTTAAGCAGATAGATGAGGAAACACTTGATTTATGTGGATGATGTTCTACTAATCATGGAATTACTGATAGGATTCATTACTTTTAAATTGGGAACAACCATGCATCTCGAACAGTCGGTAATATTGAGCTAAGTAACAATGTTGGCTAAATCGCACTGAGGCATAAACAGAAGAAAATAAGATAAAAGTCTATTATTTCTTCACTATGAATGTTTTCTAAAGTAACTCAGATGCTCCCATTTTATCTGAATATTGCTTTTTGTTTCCTGTATTAAGTAGTGCTTAAAAACCACAACTCAGTCAATCAGTAAACAGGATCATTATTTCTAAGTGTTTCAGATTTTAAATCAAGGGTTTCATTTAATTTTCCTAGCAGAATAATGCATATAAATGAGGATGTCAAATTGCAAATAAACTGTATTAGAATAGCATTTACCGTGCTTATGGTAAGTAATCAACATTATTAACTTAGCGCAGGGATTTTAAATGCTGAAAAACACTAACAGAATAAATTGATTGGAAGAATAAAAAGTATATCACTGTGTTAAAGATTTGAAATGAAAGTGAAATGCATTATATGATTTTATATTTTAAAAGAACATGTACATACAGTACATGTATATAGATAGACATGCACATAGTGGAGAATGTGGACATTATTGATTTAAATTCCCTATTGGGATTAAAGAGAAAATGCCTGGTTTCACTTCAATGGTAATGTTGGCATTTATTATCAGTATGGTAAAATACAAATTGATGCGCTGTAATACAGATTTAATGCCCCTGCTGAACTTTTTCCATTAGTAACTAATGGTGACTTCTGTTTACCTTCTATGACTACAAATGCCCATTCCATCTTTTCTCCATAATCATCACAGTTACATAGGAAATGGTTTTTCTGAAAATGAAAATAGTCTACCTATTTTAGAAAACAATAGAGTTTGCATCTCTAAATATAACTTTAATCTATGCATTCTATGATGTTCAAAATTCTCAAAGAGAACTTTAGCATGAGTTTATAAATAGAAGTGAAAATGTCCATAATATGGAAGAGTAAGGAAAAGCTTGTTGCATTGATTAAAGTGAAGCATTTTTTCTCTCAGCATAGCTGATAGTTTTATCATACTTAAGGTGAGCATTTCATTCCATAATTAAAAAACTTTTAATCAAGATAAATCTGACCCTTGAATTGCTTTTCCTTTCTACATAGCAGTGCCTTATTTTTGGAATAGCTTTCAACTACTAAGTTGGATTTACATTAAAGAAAGAGGAATACAAAAATCTCTTATTAATTTATTTTAATTAAATCCATTGTAATAATCCCTGGGGAGAAAACAATTAAACACTGAATAAGAGACAATAAAAAATCAAGTTCATTTCCTCTCTGCCTTTGAGTTCCCTTAGTCATCTCTTTTTATCAATATAAAGTTTTTAAGATTTGTACATTTTAAGTGAAATAGCATAATTTCAAATGGGGTTTATAATACTAATACTCAATATCATCACACATCCTCTGCATATCATATGTTATTATAAGCAGTTAAAATGCTTACTTAGTTCTCCCAAAGAAGCCTATGAGGTACGATTATCCTTTCTACACTAGAGAAGCTCCTAAGAATTTTATCAATTAAGTGAAAGACAAACCGTTGAATAGAAGAAAATATTTGCAAATCACATATAAATGAAAATTAAAACTACAGTGAGTTATCACTTCAAATTACAATTATGACCAAAATAAATTAACAGAGTTGACTAAAACCAAGAAATAAGAAAACCCAGAATCTGATACTTACCAAGCCAAACAACAACAAAAGGTACATACAAGAAAAAAAAAAGAGCTGTAGAAAGTATGAACAAAAGTATCCTATGTACTGAGCCAACCCTATTGGTGGAGGTGGAGGTGAGGCAGCCCTGAAATTGTGAGCATGGGAGCACTGTCTGACTACTCATCTGTCCTGTGGCTGCACGGACAAGGAGAGATGCCCTAACTCCCACACACCCATCAATGTCTTAGACAGGTGGAAAAACAGGCTTTGAGGTCACAAGAGTGGGAGAGCCTGCAACACTTGGGAGAGCCGGTCCTGCACCTCATTTGGTAGCACAACAGAGTCAACCCTGTTGGTGAAAGTCTCAGTGACCCAGCCCAGATGTTGTGAGCAAGGGAGAGAAGTCCCTACTACACATCTGACATGTGGCAGTATGGGCCAAAGAGAGACGCCCTCCCTCCAACTCCCCACCCATCAACCCCTGAGACAGGTGGAAGCCCTGACCATGGGGACTTAAGAGACGGAGGGCTATCCTGGCCCATCACCAGCTGTAGCACCCTGTACCTCATCTGGGCAAGAAATAGAGTTGGTCCTGATAGTGTCGGTGTGGGAGAGCCAACCCTGCAGGTGTGAAAGCAGAACTGACCCAACCCTTACTCATTGCTGCTAGAGGTAAATTTAGCCGGGGGACAATGCTGGAGAGCTCACCCTGGTGGTGAGGACAGGGAAAACTGGGGGACAGACTAAACCTGCAGCTGCCCAGGTCCAAAAACCAGGCTTATCACTTGACCTGCCGCAACATTTACTCCATTTAAGATCTCCTAAAGCACATGAAGACCCACAGACCCAAAGCTGTAGGATGTCCAGAACAATAGGCTATCCAAGAAGAGTCTTAGTGGGGTCTAACATCAGCAGTATAGTAGAAACAAGTGGCCTTGAACCAGACTAATGACACTTTGTAATGGACACTTGCAAGTAAAGATGTATGGCCAAAGAGGTTTACTGTGTTAATATCACTGTGTCACATTGCAGCTTCCATGACAAGATTTTTAATTTTTCCCTTTTTGTTTGTTTGTTTTTTCTTTTTTTTCATAAATTTTGTTGTATTTGGGGAGGGCTGGGGATGTGTATGGGCAGAGGACAGATGCAAAGAGATGGGTAAATAAATGGGATCAAGAAAAGACACGCAGAATAAATAAAAAGAAAGTAAAATGAAAAATGTACTTGTGAGTGAATAAAGCTTTTCCTAGGAGTCATAAATTGCTAAAAATGAAAATTCCTGCATCACAGTTGGTGGCCTTTTTGTTAGCCAGGGAGGTCCTAAGGCATCTTCTTGCAAAAATACAGGCAATTGTCACTGGTTTTGTTGCCCACCAGAACTAATTGATATCCCCGAAGATGTCACAAGTATCTGGACATAAAGCAATAAATCTGGATCTTGGTTGGAAGCTTCCTCCCTGATGACAAGCTCTGGTAATGCTAAAGCAGCATTTCTAAACCTGTGGGCCACAACCCTTTTGGGGTTCAAATGATCTGAAGCATTGCAGGAGAATTGTCTGTATTCTGTCAATCATGTTTTAAGTAAACGCTGATTGG
>LOJH01026311.1:0-18444 GCA_001685095.1 Ellobius talpinus
CTTCTTCTTCTTCTTCTTCTTCTTCTTCTTCTTCTTCTTCTTCTTCTACTCCTCCTCCTCCTCCTCCTCCTCCTCTTCTTCTTCTTTTTTCTCCTTTATCTTCTTGGTAAATAATGAGTTGTTAATATCATAAAACATCAGGGATTTCCATGATACTCTTATACACATGCCATGTTAATCTTCCCAGTGACAATCCTGGCTTAGTACATTCTAGAAATGTTTTGTGTATGGATATATGGTCATAACTTATGTATATAGCCTTTTAATTGATGTTTCATTATTCTTTCTCCATAAAGTAGTATTGTTAAGGTCTATTATCACTCTTACTTCACTCAGAATTCCATGTAAATATTGGGAGGATTTTTTTCTGCTCCACTTTCCTTAGAATCTTTGAAACTCATGCTCTTTCTTCCCTTAACGCTCTCACCTCTGACTGATCAGATGGATCTTCAACTTGGAATGGACCTTATCCTGACCTCTATGTCTGTCTTGCAAAGTAAATGACCAACTTTAATCAACTGTATTCTTTTGATTGGTACCATTTTACTCATATATTTCTTTGATTATCAAAAAAGCCTTATTCTCTGAATTGCCTGTTTGTTCTTAGAGATCAAGGACACTGACACCTAACTTGATCCCTGGCATGCTCTGAGTGAATGAAGATGGAGTAGTTGACATTCTGATGAATGCTGCATTGCTCATAATTTGTGTCACAATTCCTAATAGGAAGCAATGCATTGTTTTTTTTCTGAATAATAAAATTTCCAATGGAATTCAATGAAATTTAAGTGTCTGGTAGTATGTTCATTTAATTTATCTAATTTAATTTTGGAGTTCAGTTTTGAGTTTGTGACTCATCTTAGCAGACATTCATACCTGGCTGCTGAGCAGGCCCAATTTTGAGATCCCTCTTATTGATCTTCCATGCAAATTTTCCTCACAGAATGAAAGAAATAAGCTGTAATTTAGGTAATTGAATATACCTCCTCCTTGAATTCTTGTTTGTGTCCTAGTATCTTTTTATGAGAAAAATCAATCAACATGTTTACCTTTTCTCACACTTTTACTTATCCTGGATTTTAAAATCTCAATTATGTCAAATTCACCAAATTGAAGAGGACCACACATTACCTGCTCAGAAAAGAAGCCTACTTTGCTAATTGGTGCAGAGAACTTAGAAGGAACACCCTTCACTTTCTGCTTTGATTTAGTGACTTTGTTTTTTAACCCTCGATACTTAGTCATTGATAATTGGCTTTCAGCTTTTAGTGAATGGAAATTCTGCTTCATAATGCATTTTTGCAGAAAATTTCTTTGTATAACATTGATCTATATAAAGGATCAGTTTTTATTCTATGTTACGTGTGTATGTATGGGCCTGAGAATATGTCTGTACACCTCATTCTTGCAGGAACTCATAGAGGTCAGAAGAGGGAGTCAGATGCCCTAAAACTGGGCAGTTGTGAGTTGTCATGTGGATGGTGAGAGCTGAAATGTAGCCCTTAGCAAGAAAGGCACTTCCTCTTAACTTCTGAAACCACCCCATCCATGAATAATATTATATAATATATCCTCATCATTATTATGTATAATTATATGTTTTATAGTATATTTTATATAGTATACATTTTACATATTATAGATGTTGTTATTCCTGATGACTCTTCTTAAAACTACATATTACAAAACCAAACAACCTAAAGGACAAAGAACCCAGGTCTTATATTTGTTTCTGAGATTCATTACTCAAGAATCTTCTAGGTAATTTCTTTATTGTTATGTTTTTAAAGACAAATTTTGTTAGCATAATCACATTTACTCATCTACAATCACATTATCATCTCATGATAGCCTTCCATATCATGTAGATATCTTCCAGTGATAGCCAAAGGGTCCCAAATAAAAACTCAACTAAGAAACCAATAGTACAAACTGGTATCATGACTCCTTAATGTATCTGCAGCTCTGTGAGATGAGAGCAAGCACTCTTGAAGAACTTCATACATTAATATTTGTTTGGCTAAATTAACCAGGAGTAGAAGCACAGATATGTGGATTTTTTATTTAATTATTATAAATCTACCAATTATGTAATGTTAGCATACAGAAAACTTTTTTGAAATTATTTTACCATCTTCATGGTATGACTCCTAAAAGCCTTGAATAAGATGCTTGAAGATTATGAGCAAACACTGGAGATGTTCTTTTAATTTGTATCATTTAGTCTCAACAATTATCATTTCATCAATTAATACTTCTTTTGATCCTTATTGCTGAAAAGTGAAAATTGATTTCGAAATATTTAACTGTATGTCTTATGTTTATTATGTCACTTTGTTTGACTATTAAATATAGCTATCATGTAAATTTGGTTGATATTTTCTACAATTGCTTTAATGAGAAATAGATATATAATGCTACATTATGTGATCCCATTTGCATTTTACATCTATTTCAAGGCAAGAAGATGATCTAACATTTTTATTTACAATTATCTGTTTTAAATTTACTTTAAATAACCTATTGTGAGCTAAGACCTGATTTCACAATTAGAAGTAAATGACTGTCAATCCGGTTGATGAGTAGTGGCTTCTTTGAGGAGCCCCCAAGGACACTGACTAGATGCTTTTGAGAGTCCCAGAAGGAACCTACCTGCATATTTCCTCCAAAAGTTTTCTTTCAAACTTTATTTTAGCTTTGGTCCCTTCAATTTTTGAAAAGCAAAGTGTAAGGTGTATAAGAGGAATAGCGTTAACCCAAGACATTCAGTGGTGGTAGCAGCAGAGGTCATGCCAGTAGTCACAAATGTTACCGGGTAAAGACCTAAAGTTTCTGACATGTATGCCATATTTGCCAAGGATATAAAATTAACTTAATTAATGTTAAAGCTGAAGATGTTAATTTAGAGACATAACATTTTTAGGATATGAATTCTTTTATTAAACAATAAGCATTTACAAAATCCTGAAGCACCAATTAATATTACTTCAATCATAAAACTAAACATTCATTGTTTTATATATAATAAGCAAATATGATTAAAAAGCCTTTGGATATAAAGAACTTGTGTTTTGGTATTAATAGTTAAGTCTAGACTCATACATAAAAGCCAAAATTTTAGTTTATTCATATATTTTATTTTCCCTGCATTTGACTATGTTTAAAAAATGTACTGCATTTTAGAAATTTGACAAAAAGACAATTACATAATTCAAATTTTTGTTTTATCTAAAAGGAATGTTAATTACATTTAAAGAAACTATTGAACATTTACAACAAAAAATCTTACTTAACAAGAGCACAACCTGAAATCATAGCTAGTATATATATTTGAGCTTCAAATTTTTCTTCTTTTTCATGTTGTAAATAAACACCATAAAATCATAAATATTAAAGACTGCAAGCCCTTTTCCTGGAGTCTTTTAAAATCTGCTCAGGAATGGACAGAAACTTTTTTATTAATATGCATAAATTGCTTGAGGCTATTAGGTTTCTAAAGATTAATTTAATAAAATGGAGTACTCTACTAATTACTGAGGGCATCTCAATGACTATTTTGAAGACCCTTGAATGAAAGCCAATGCAAACGAAAGTCCAGGATGACAGCAGTGTCAAGAAACTAAAAGGAATTTCTAATTGGTGTGTGGGCATGGAGGCACAAGAAAACACCAGTTAGATTAAGTTGAGCCAATGTATACATTTGTGTCAGTAAGGAGTGAAATGCAACAACTGTGAATGATGACAGACCTGCTGCTGCCTGAGGGACCACACACACACACACATACACACACACACACACACACAGGAGGGTGATGAAATTTTTAAAAGCCATGTTATTCCAGCTGGGCATCAAGAATGGCCTATCTGTCCCAGCAGGTTTCCATTTACCTCCATAAACCTCAAATGTCTACTTTGCAAAATTGTATCCTTGGTGTTGTTAATTCACTAACTGTGGAAAGATCATTGTGTAGAATCACTAGGTGCACAATGGAGACCTAAGAAAGGCACTAGAACTTATAAGAATTTTGTTGACAGAGACGGTGAATTTGTTATTAGTTGTCTGAATTACCACTGCTAGGTAAATACAATCTGGAGAAATTTTGAACCTTTAAGGCTGCCCAGTTCTGTGCTACAGATATTCCATAAAGTGAACATATCAATTTACTCTGTAAAAGTAAATTTTCTTTCAAATACATTCTTTCAGTGGTTCCCATTTTCAAGAAGGAGCTTAATAGACTTCAATTCACTTTATTAAGGTTAATACAAGTTCAGAATTCCTAATCCAAATCCCTTGGGAAAAATGGCTTTTAGATGTTAAGCTTTGCATATTTTAGAAAGTTAATCCTGTGCAAATGCCATGTATGTAAGTTATACCCCAGGGTCTGAGGTAGCACCCCATAATCAAATACATTAATATTTATGCAGTGAATAATAGGATCATTCACTGGACTGGAAGAAATATAGATGAAGACAAGCTTAATGTCAAGTCAGAATAAATTTCATCGGCATAACTTACCCAAAAACTTACTGCAACATTTATGACCTAAAAAGCTTTTAGATATTAGAATTATATACCTAGTATAGTACAAACTCATACAAAGCGGATGTGAAATTTCTCCACTTCCCATTTACAAATCAACAAAAAGTAATGGGATGTCAAAAATGGTGAAAGGAACTCCATGCCAAAAAGAGGACTCTCACATCAAGTCATAGTAGAGATGGCTTAAAAACATCATTTGGGGGAAAGATATGATATATTTAAACTACTTCAATGTATAGTTAATTAATATAAGATTTTTTTATTACACTGGCTATGTGTCAAGCAATTATAACAATTTTTAGATATAATAATAAGTAAAGGGAATTGTCTAAGGTTTGGAATATATCACATTGGGTGCACACTCTATTTTGGTATCACGGTATTTGAATTTTGTCTCTCCTGTAATGGAGACTCAAAAAAAAACAGGTTAGGCAAGATAGAGACAAAATCAGACCTAGATTCACACAAAGTTCCAGCATCATTGTAGACAAAGAAGCAAGATAAAGGGTTGGAAGATGAGGGAAAGGATTGGGATGTTCTTATAAAACTGTACATTCATAGTGTCTGTAATTTAGAATCAAAGGATGTATGTATGTTTGGGTGAAGAGCAGAGAACAAGAGGACATTTCTGAGAAGTTCTAATGGAATAGTGGTATCTTTTACAGAATCAGAACACAATTAGAGGAAACAGTGGTATGGGGTGTGTATGCATAAAGAACATAAAAGAAGCACTGCTGATATTGAAAACAAATTTGAACATACTAAATGTGAGATTATTATATGGACCAAATGAAAATACACACGAAAACATTAGCTACAATACTTGCAAGAGCAAAAGAGCCTTGTTGATTAGTGATGTGAATGTTTTGTCAAAAGGACATAGATGTTAAAGACAATGAAAGAAGGAAGTGAATAAGAAGCAAAGCCTACTGGAAAGAAGGAGACTTGCTTTTAAGAGAAAAAATTAAAATACACACATGAAGCTTAGGAGCCAAAGTATGAGATTGTTTTAAAAAGATGAGATTGTGAGTAACAAGTTATTAACTATTAGTATAGAGGTGAATGATAACTAGCTTTCATGGCCAGGTCATTGTGCTGCACTTTAATAGCTTCATGTGGTAGAAGGTGGATTGTATGTATCACAGAAAGAAGGATGTCTGCTGTGGTGTGGACAAGAAGATAGGTTGGGAACTGTTTCCTGGAAGAACACCACATGGGCAGGGGAGTATCTTTCATTAAAGAACCAGCAGGGAAAGATTGAAAATATATGAAAGTTCAAAGAAGGAGGAATAGTGAACCTAGAATTTAGTGAGGAAAATACCCTGAAATAGAAGGCAGGAGGAGTCCTCTACCATTTGAACAAAAGAAAACTAGAAAGATCTGAAGGCTGATTCAGAGAAGTCTACATTTGGGGGTTGCAAAGTCTTCAGAGTTTGTGGCTTCTATGTTACTAATAAAATAAATAGAAAAGGTAAAATGGATGTTTAAGGTTGGAGGGGAAGAGAGAATTCCAAAGAAGCCATGGACAATGAGAGCAAATGACCTGAAAAATGAGGAAAATTTTATTTCTGTGTTTTCAATAGAGTAGTAAGATGGTTAATGTCCTAGATAGAATATTGTATTTTAGTATATATTGCATTTATTTGCTATCTTCACTGAAATATAAATTTTACCATGAGTTATCTGTTTTTACATTGATAAAAAATTGTAAATGTTTCTGCAGAGAGTAAATACAAAACAAATCTTTGATTAATGATTAATGAACAATCTTTTGATCAAAGATGTGACTTTGACACTTGTGTGGGTTAATTAATGCTAAAAGTATGAACTGTGGGATTTATATCAATCTGTGTCAAAATCTGAACTTCTTTTCCTGTATTAACTCAGGTGAAAAGGCAAATACTGTTCCCTACTGCTACAAATGATTTTATAACGTTTCTTGAATTTGTAAAAATCCTAAGGGTCATCAATGCATCTCTAGTTCAATGGAAGGACCTTATCCTTAGAAAACTACCTTCATGATTATGATATCTCTCTGGCAGGTTTGTAAACTTTTTTTATCTTCTTTGATGGTACTTTGGCACATAATGAATGAGAAAGTGACAGCATAGTTGTAAAAAATTTATTTACTATATAAAACAAAAGAATTAGAACAAGTGAAGAACTCAGAAAGAGACCACAGAGAAGGTCCACAAGATATGAAATGCCTGTGCTACCCAAGACACATCTATGAAGAGTATTTTAACTTTGATTCTATTCACTACATAATGACTCCCATTTGCAGTGATGACTCAGTGCTTGCCTTTGTGTAGACTCATATATATGACTGTGCTCAGTTTTGTGCATCACTCTGGGAAACCAGCAGGCACCATCTGAAAATTGAATACAAAACTCTACACCCTCTGGAGAAAATGAGGGAAGTAGGTGTGTGGGGTAGAAGGTAGCAAAGTAAAAATTGTGCCATTAATAATCATCACCAAAGAGAACTAGACCATTGGTAGATTGTAAACTTTTTGCTTCTTGGAGAAGGCAGGTGGCTCAGCTTCAAGACACTGTCATATACAAAATTCTCTATATCTTTTGTTTTAAAAGACCTTTAAAGAATATAAAGAAACAATTCTATTATTAAATGTTTTTGTTCCTTCCTCATCAGTAAAAGGGAAACATAGAGTTCCTCTTGCATCAAATGATTGCACAAGACAACTTAGTCTCACAACTTCCTGAGCCAAATACTCTTTTCTCCACATATGCCCATCTACATTCTGGTTGAAGAGAACAAGTGACAAAAACAAATCCACCATAAGTGACCTTGTTGGATGGTAAAGTTCATGCATTTCAAATGTGGAAGCACAGACAGCACAGACTGCTCATTTGTTTCCTAGCTGCCCAGACCCAAATAATCCCACAGGAACTATATTAATTGCAACACTGTTTGGCCAGTGACTCAGACATATTTCTCACTAGCTCTTATATCTCAAATAAACCCATTTCTGCTAATCTGTATATCACCAAGAGGTTGTGACTTACTGATAAAGGTTCTGGGCATCTTTCTCTTTTGGCAGCTACATGACATCTCCTTGATTCCACCTGCTCTCTCTCTAAATATCTCTTCCAGCCTGGCTATATTCTGCCCTGCCATAGGCCAAAGTATCTTTATTCATTATCCAATAAAAGCAACACATATACAAAAGGACATCCCACATCATCTCCCCTTTTCTGTCTCATTAAAAAGAAAGGTTTTTAACAGTAAAATTGCGTATACAAAACACTTGTCAAGCAAGAATTATAGTTGCAATATTTAGTTCATTTACATTTGGCAATTTAAGGGAAATACTCCCTCATCTATCCAATATTTGTGAGTCTAAAATTTTATATCTAATTTCTTTTATCATAACTAAGGAAAACTATAAGTATCTGTCTTCTACTCTTATAAGACCCCAGAAGGATATAACATTACCTAAGTAAACAGGAAGTGCATTGTAAGCAACTTCCAAAACTCTAGAATTGACAGAGACATCTCACTCCCTGGACAGTCACCCTAAGTTCTTCTGTAATGTTGGAGCATCCATCTTCAATCAACAGGCCCATAATATCTGGCAGACTTTTAGTGAAGCAGGAAATTTGAACAACTTTCCTGCCTTATATTGTAGAATTATCTATCCTTTTCTGTATCCTGCAGAATGTCTCACAGTTTCTTCTGTGACACAGGAACCTTGAAGGACCCTCCTATCCTTGGGAAAGTTCAGCAGTCACTTTTCTGTGGGTACTACCTGTCCAATTCATACAGCATATCATCAAGTAGTCTAGCAAGAGCAGTTTCTTGCCCAAATGGCTACCCTTGTCATATTGATATCAAATTTCATAATGAGTCTTCAATGCCCAGCAATCTCTCAGAAGTAACTGGTGTTGTCAGGAGTAAATGTGTCTCACTGTTGAGAATAGTCTAAGTTCTTTAAACCTCTTAAATGCCATATTCTGTAGGTCTTTGAGGTGTTGGAGATTATCAATCTAATTAAATATCTCTATACATCTAGAAAACCTAAGTAACATGACTAAAATTTGTCTATTATAAATGACTATCAATCTATAATTCTTACATTACATATTTGAATGAGCTGCACAAACACAATACCTTAAATAAGAGCAGAAATGCATATACACAAAAGTGTACCAAAATCGACATTAAATTTGTATCAATAGACCAAGATCCATACCAATGCAAAGGATTCATTTCTATATCATATCTCCCCTCTTTTTTAAGGAAGATATTGACTGTGATCTTTTAATCATTTATACTCAACCCTCTTTAAATGAAAATAAACATTAATAAACAATCATTTTGGAAATACGAGGCATAGTTTTCTCCAAACTGCTTCCTGCTGTTTGTTAGGCAAAGTATTTTTAGGATTGATAGATACCTTTCAGTGGGTCTTGTTCCATCAAACCACATTAGCCTGAAAGGAATTCCCAGGTTCCCATCCTCTGTTAAAACAATAGCAAAACCTCTTTTCCAAAGTAACATATCCTTATACTCAAAGTTTGAAGTCAAGATAATATATATATATATTATCAATCTAACTAAATATCTCTATACATCTAGAAAACCTAAGTAACATGACTAAAATTTGTCTATGATAAATGACTATCAATCTATAATTCTTACATTACATATTTGAATGAGCTGCACAAACACAATACCTTAAACAAGAGCAGAAATGCATATACACAAAAGTGTACCAAATATTATATATTATATATATAAACCAATATATATATATATTGGTTTAGCTTAGCAATCCCAGAATCAAATATCTCTCTACAGTCAAAAAATTCAAAGAACAGACAATAATATACGTAACCCAGATACTATGTGCATTTTCCATCTTCATATAGCTTATTTTTTTACTCTATTATCTTTTAATATTTATTTTTATTATCTTTACTCTTTTAATCTATGACTGTACTCTTTCTTCTTTCTCTCTTAAGCCCATGTTGATTTATCCAATGCTGTGACCTACTCAGAGGTCTTTTTCAAAGGAATCTGTCTTACTGTATATCTGTAACCATTTTCTGACTAGGAGTGCCTTTTCTTTTTAAATGCTAAGTGAGTATGTCTAGGACCAACTCTATGGCCCTGCCTGTTGGCTCTGCCCCATCCAACATGGTAGAGGCATGTTCACTGCCTCTGCAAGTTATGCTCACTACCCCAGCTCTAGGAATGCAGTAGGTCCATGTCACCATTAAGCAACTAGTAACACACTGCTCACCAACTCCATTTAACTGTAAGACCTCGCAAAAAGAGCTAGAGTTTGTGCTGCCAGAATGAACCAGGAAGCTATCTCTTGAAGAAGTCATGCAGTTTTTGCTGCTAATAATGAGTCAGGAAGCCTTCTCTTAAAGGGGCTGTGCCTCTGCTTGTCGCCAGCAAACAGAGCCTATCTGAAAAATTAAATGCTGAAGTGGGAGTCCCCACTGTGTGCTGTGATTACCATTAATGAATAAAGAAACTGCTTTTGCCTGTTGATAAGGCAAAACTTAGGTAGGTGGGGAAGATGGAACTGAATGGTGGGAGAAGGAAGGTGGAGAGGGAGACACCATGGATCTGCCACTGGAGATAGATGTGCTGAAACTTTGCTGGTAGGAAACGACCTTGTCGTGCTGCCTTGAGAGACCATCATAGGTCTTTAAGGTTAGAGTCCATGGCTTCTGGGGAACCGTGTGCCTTTCAGTTCCTGAGTAATTGAGGCACTCCCTCAGGTAGTGAGGTTGTCTTGTGTTTCTCTGTTTGCTTTAGAGGCCACAGAAACTATTGAAGTTAGCTGGATGATTAGTCTTAGACATTACGCTTGTATACCATGTATAGTTTGTTAACATCATAGGATCCTAGCAAATACTGCTGTATTGATCCTGGCATCTATCTAAATATTCTGTTTTGGATAAGGGTATAAAAAGTCTGATGTTTTGGATTAAACTTGCCATAGCCTCAGTGTTGATGTGCTCTTCCTAACGATGCCTGGTTAAGATTCATTTATCATCGGCCATATCAGGTAACTCTTGCTTGGTAAGTAAACCCAGATGCTTACATATAATCATTGTGTTTCTTTGAAATGCACTTAATTTTATCAATTAATTATGTAAAAAGCAAGTTCAATTAAGACCAAGAGTTCAAGATGTTCTGGCAAATATTCTTTCTGATACTCCAAAATTTGTTTAAAATATTTCCACTAAATAAAATCCATTTGATAATTTGTCACGTATTTTCCCAAATTAGTTTTGTAGTTTTTATGTTTGAAAAGAGGATTTAGCTGATTACAAGTAACATTAGTTAAGAAAGAGGACTAAATTATAGATGGATTTACACAAAGACATTTTAATGTTTTAAAGATATCTAAAGATTCACATAAAGGTTATGTTCAACTGATTCGAGATATTTTGTACATTAAATTACTTAATCTGTTTATTCTCTGCTAAGCTTAACTGAAAATATGTGTTCAGTCTCCATCTGCATAACTGAACTTTGATGGCATAGAAACAATACAAAGCAAAACATAGCCTCAAATTTAGTTTAAAAAAATGCTGACACCAGAAATGGCTGTGTTTGCAGTTGATTAATGTAAGGATAGGAAGTTTTCTAGGCTTGCAGGTTCTTTTTTAGATAGTCTTCTTTGAGAAACCAAAAACAGAAATGACAGCACCATTTGATATGCCAATGTGGATGGGGAAAGTCGCAAAAGGTCCTACTCCTTTGACATATGACAGCATATATTGTGTGTCTCTGTGTGTGTTTATATGTATATGTATATATATATATGTTATGTATTTATGTGAGTAACATTGAATAGATTATATGTGTGTATATGTGTGTATAACAATAATAATTAAAGAAAAAGTGGCCAAAAAATGAGAAGAGTTGAGGAGGAGGGCATGGGAAGAGCTGGAAGAAGGGAAGGGCAGTGAGAACTTACATAAGTACTCATGATTGAAAGTCTCAAGAAATAATTAAACAAAACAATAAAATCAAAATGGAAAGTAATTAGAGTATACTTAAGCATAATTTAGAAAACATAATACAAAACATCACTTGGGAATTGGTCTTAGAAATTAATTTTAGGTATATTATCAATTAAACATCATCCTACTTAATTTGTCTTACATTTTAAATTTGCTTTTAAGTCTTTTAAAATATTTTTCAACCTGTTTACACAAGTATAGTGACACATGAAATAAAAATCCCATTCAATGAAATGCATGGCAAACTGATTTCAGATATCCAGGATCCAAAAATTAATCTAGGTTCAGCAATGAGTGGTTGTCTCTTGCAATTTCAGCACTGGAACTGGGAGGATTTCTGAAATTTGCTCATTACCCAATCTATCTGAATCAGTGAGTTGTAAGTTTGGTGAAAGTCTCTTTCCCAAAACATAAGGTAGAAATGCTGAAGGCACCTGTGGTGGTTTGAATGAAAATGACCCCCATAGGCCAATAGGGAGTGGCACTATTAGGAGGTGTGGCCTTGTTGGAGGAAGTGTGTCACTAGGAGCATACTTTGAGGTGTTAGAAGCCCAAGTTCCCACTTCCTTTCACCTTTGGATCCCACGTAGACTTTTCAGTTATCTCTCCAGTACTGTGTCTGTCAGCACACTGCCATGCTCCCTGCCATGATGAAAATGGACTAGACCTCTGAACTGTAAGCCAGCCCCGATTAATTGTCTTCCTTTATAAGAGTTGCCATGGTCACAGTGTTTCTTTCCCACAATTGACTGCTGGTCTCCCTACATACTTGTACACACACACACAAACACACACACACATATGCCACAAGGCACTTGGTCTAGTATTTCTTTGTAAATCCAGATAGAGAAATTATCTTGACAAAACACAATTCCTTAGGCAAATGATGGCCATTAAAATTTTTTTAAAAATGTGGAAATCATAAGCCATGAGATTTGGGGTACGTTTATATTCCAATCATTTTTTATTATAGGATCTTTTTAAATTATGATCTTAAATCAATCACTTATTTTTAAGGCATAGGTGCTTCCATCTTTACACCGGACAGCAGTATTTTCATTGTTTATCTTTAATAGTTATTATAATGAAGTGAAATTATAAGCTGAGCATAATAGAAATAAAAGATATTAAGAAATGTGTGCAATTATTCTGCAACAATTATTTTTGTTTAAGCCCCTGTATAGTATAATTTGCACCAATCTTCATTCTCATAAAGAATATTTCTAAAAATATTCTATGCTAGATTTTCTTTGCATGCCAATAGCAGCTCATATCATGTATTCTACACATTTCTAAAGTATTACAAATAATTAAATGAGCTTAAAATCCTAATAGGCCTTACTACTCATGTAGCAGTTACAATACTGATTCTATTTTTATAATTTAAAGAGCTGCTGTATTAGGAAAGACACTTCAACTTTTTATTGCTCTGTTGATTGTTGATAACTCTTATTGCTTATAGAAATTCTATGCCAAGATGAGCTACACATTGGTTCATCAAGTTCCCTAGCAATTTTGGGCCTTGGATAAGCCATAGCCTTAGTAAGGGAAATGACAGTATTCCTCATGGTGTTGGTCTCCTAATGAGATGTGCCAGTTCTGATTGGTTAATCCAATATCCATACTCACAATAGTTAGTTTTTAACTTACATAAAAATTAGGTATCCTCTGTGGCTATATATGGTTTTATATAGAATATTTGTATTAATCATGAGGTAATCTTTACTCAACAAGTAGACATTGCATATCTGTCTCCAGTACTCACTGAGACTCAATCCTGCACAGAAGGGCAGAGAGGAAAGAACATAATATTTTTAATTAAAAACTGCAGATTACATCCAAAAAAAGCACTTAAGCTGAGTCATATCAAAATAGGCAATGGCTACTCTGCATGTCTGTTCTCTAAGCTTGGGAGTTAGTAAGTTCCTTTCAAATCAAATCATGAAAGGCTTTCTAGATAGGTTTTTATCTCTGGAAAACAAGCATTTGGTTAAATTCTGGAAGTGTGTGTGTGTGTGTGTGTGTGTGTGTGTGTGTGTGTGCGTAAAATTCACTCTCAGGATATGACAAAGATTCGGAGTTGGCACTGATGACTTTTAGAAAGTAATGTTATAATTATGTTTTAAATAAACGCTGATTGGTTGGTAGCCAGACAGGAAGTATAGGTGGGACAACCAGACAGGAAGTAGAGGCTGGAAAAGGAGAACAGGAGTATTATGGGAAGAAGGAAGCTCTTCCCACAGTCCTGCACAAATCACAGAAGAAGCAGGATGTGACCTACCCTGCTGAAAAAGTACTGAGCCATGTGGCTAACACAGATAAGAATAATGAGATAATGTAAGTTATAAGAGTTAACAAGAAGCCTGAGCTAATGGTCCAATCAGTTTGTAACCTAAAAAAAGTAATGTTATTTAGGAAATGTACTAAAATGTGCATGTTTGTTTCATTAGAATGTGCCTTGGGAATAAAAACTGAAGTCTTTTGAAAGGTTATATGCTGCATGGTTAGAACTGCTGTTGTATAAGCATTTAAAGGGGGAGGGGAAATATAAATGTTCTCTTTCTTATGAAAAGAAGTAATTTACAATTTGACTTAGATAGTTAATTATCATGCTCATGTACCTTGAAAATTTACTTGTCAAACAAATGCCTACTCCTAAGATATGGACAAAGAATTTAGTATCTGCATCCATACTGGGATTCCAAAATGAATAAATATATGCATGCTTTGAAATGTGTTATTCTACTATATATTGAATGTATTATATTGTAAAGTTCTTCCATTAAATAGAACCAATGAGATAGCATTATTTCTTGGCACTTTGATAATGGAGCAAATCTTTATACCTATTACATAAACTGAAAGTTTCTCCTTGTCTTTCCTAGGGCAAAAAATTACCTAGTTCTGTTTAATGTGTCCAGACTGTTGCCCTCTTTCTTATCTACACCTGCCAGGTTGTTAGGGTGTGAATGTGAAATGCTCTTCACGGGCAGATACATTTCGTTCTAGTTGAGGATGCTGTTTTGGGAAACTGTACAGCCTTTTGAAGGGACTTGGCTGGCAGATGTGCGTCTTTCTCTGCTTCCATTCTTGTTAGCGTTCCTGATCTCCTAAGTTGTGAGAAGAAGCAAGAAAAGCTCTTGACAGCATGGATATAACCCCATCACCAGGCCATCTCCATCATGAACTGTACCCTTTGATACATTCAGCCAAGGAAATCCTTTGTCCTTAGGTAGTTTCAACCAGATATTTTTTTCACAGCAACAAAGAGAGATGGGTCTTATGATCATTTGTTTTCATTCACATCTTGTTTTCAATTTGTTTCCAATGTTGCCAAAAATAGTATAGAAGTACCTCAAATTGCCACACAGCTCTTTTTTTCTGAGACAAGCTTCTGTGTATCTTTGGAGGCTGTCCTGGAACTCACTCTGTAGACCAGGCTGTCCTCAAACTCTTAGAGGACCGCCAGCCTCTGCCTCCCAAGTGCTGAGATTAAAGGCGTGCTCCACCACTGCCCAGTCTCTGAGCAAAAATGAAATCATCTGCAAATAAATCAGGAAAATATGAGTGCAGATGAAAAAACAATTCTATGTAAAAAAAAAAGCAAGACCTGACTGAGTATGTAAACAAAGTGCTTATTAACTACAGGTGGATTTTATACAATTTGAGCATACGTGTACTACAGTCAGATTGTGAAGCGTGAAAGGGACTAAGACTTCTCCAATACTAAGAGAGTCTTCAAAAGGCTGAGTATTCAATCCTGTCATAAGTTCTTTCTGTTGAGACATCCAATGAACACCTACAAAGCAAACCTTCCAACCTGAAGCAGTAGATTTTAACACCTTTAAAGAAACCCTAACATCACTATAACACTATCACATGTACCCACTATCCCCACATAGGGGACATTTACTATTAATAGATTGTAGACAGCCTGAAGCCATTTCTCCATTATTACCATCCTCCCATATTTTCTTCAGACTAAGTGATGTGTTTCTCATGAAGCTCTGGTCCTGCATAGGACCAAAGTTTATATCCTATGTACATTCAAATCATGTATGTATAATTTCCCACAGCTCATAGTCAATATCACCATCTTTTAATACAGAATATTTCCATCTTTTAGGGACTCATGTTTAAACTGATTAATTGTATGATATTTTTGTTTGGATTCTCACATCTCACCAGGAATTAATCCCAATATTTGAAATAACTCTGAGGTCTCAGGAGTGTGTTTCACTGTTTATTGCAAATGCCTTCCTACATTAACCTCACTGCAAGTGATTCAGGAAGGAGGGTGAAGGTGAGGAACTGGCTGGGAAAGTCACACTTCTCAGCAGATTTTAGCTCAGTTGCTAAATCCTAATATAAGATAAGCAATACAAGCCCCTGATTTTATAGACCCTTTGAATGCCTTGTTTGTGTGGAAATAGCTGAAAATATGGATAATAACTCAAGGAGATAGGCATTCTTTTAATAATAATCTTACTGAAAGGACAGCCATAGTCGTGGAGGATTCCTTCTTAGAGCTCAGAACAACTGTTTAGCAGGTCCAACTGTTTAATTGATTGTGGTACCTCAATGCTGGGATGTCACGCCATATCAAAAGCTAAGAGTAAATAAATAATACAAAAGGCAGATGAATGGCTCAGCAGGTACAGTTGCATGCTACTGATCCAGAAGACCTGAGTTTGATCCCAAGAGCCAGGGGGTAAGAGAACCAACTTTGTATAAGTTGCTGTCCTCTAACTTCCAAGCAAGCATCGTGGCATGTGCCCATACATACACACACATACAGATGTAAAATTACAAGCAAAACATAATAAAAATAAAAATCAATTAATAACAAAATACAGGGTGCAGGGGGTAGGGGTGGGGAGACAGTGCAGTGGCTTAGTAGGTAAAAGCCTTGCTTCACAAGCCTGAGTTCAATACCTGGAATCTACATAATGATGGAGAGTGAACTGACTCCAGAAAGCTGTCCTCTGGCCCCAGTGTGTGCTGTGGCATATGCTCCTTCATTATCTACATGGCACATGGTAAGGCATATTTCTAAATTCTAAAATAGTAAAATAAATAAACACTGAAAATTTTCTTTTAAAAATTAGCAAAATTTGCATTGATTTAGTGATTTTACTTTACCTATAGGTCTAAAACAGAAGATAATCTCTCTCTCTTTCTCTCTCTCTCTCTCTCTCTGTGCATGTGTAATTTTAGTTTGACTGTTTTCTTTAAAACTTAAGGAGATTGTGACATGAAGAGGGGAATTTAAATTTAGTCTAGAAGTCCAATGTGCTATCCATTGTGCCACAGATCCAGGGGTGTGGGGATTTAAATTTAACTTCCCTACTGCCTAAAACACAATCTATTAAAGTATGGCAGCTACATTAGTGCCTTACAATCAGTTGACAGACATATTACTGTTACTCATAGTGCTGAAGAAGAATCATCTAACAATGCACGAGCAATGTTCTTAACAGAAATTGAAAACACAGAAACTGTGTGAATGCCATGCTCATTGAGCCACCACTGTGAGAAAACAATACAAGGCTATAGTCTTCGTTTCAAATATATATCATCCTACAAAAGGTAGAAATTCTGAAGATAAGTTAAGAACAGGAATTCTGAAATGAAAGTCCCATTTTATGTTTTATTCCTAATATGTTATCCTTACAAATATGTGTAAATTTTAAAAGATTTATTAAATTGGTTATGTGCATGAGTGCATATGTATCTATGCAATACCACATATTTGCAATACCCATGGAAGCCTGAAGAGGGAGTTGGGTCCTCTGGAACTGGAATTACAAATATTACTAAGAGCTATGTGGCTAATGAGACCTGATCTACACCCTCTGCAAGAGCAGAAAGTGCTCTTAATTGTCGAACCATCTCTCCTGTCCCCCAAACAGGAACTATTTGGTAGTTAAAAAAGAAATAATTTCAATTAAAAAACTGGCACTTCTTAGCTGTGTAGCTTTCATCAAGTATCAAATAATTGTGTCGTGTCAGTGAGGTTTTTTGTGAAGTACAAATACTTATATTCATTCAACTCTTAAGGTTATCAAGACTAAATTAAATGATATGTATAAGGCATAGATCATGTTGGCCATAATCTTAAAACAAATGATATGTGTTCTTTTAATACTTTCTAAAAGTAAGCTTCATATCCATGTAGAATTATAGTTTTTAGACAGATATTAAATGGTCTTCTTTTTATTCCTTAATAGTTAAAAAGACTAAGTGTTATATTCACTTAACATGACAATTTCTCGACAGATCTATAACATTTTTCACTCTAACAACTTAATTTAACTTACATATGTTCTTTAAAATTAAATATCGTGGTAGGGTGCTTTTAAGAAGGCTTTATTCTTCCAACCTTCATAGAACCACCTGTTATAAGAAAAGCAGAGATAAATCTAACTTCATTCTCTCCATTTCCTCTTCCCCAACAGTATCTTCATACTGTGTGTTATCATCAAGGGTGGGTGCAAAGAGTTGCCTATACAAAAAGATCAGATACCTTGGAAAACTACTCCATACCTTTCCTGGACTATTCTCTGTATTTGAAACTGCTTGGAGATGTGGACTGATGCATCTTTTAGAGTTTAAATACCTATGTCCATGAAGGCAGCAGTTTTGTCAAACCACTGGATAATTTATTATACTTGTCAAATGTCTATTACTTATTCCCATCACCGATCTCTCCTTAATGTCTCATATGTTCCCCAACATTCATATTTTCTCAGACCGTGAAAGGCACCTATCTGTGTACCTCTCATCATCAGGGCTCCAGGTCCAAACCTTCTTGACTAGGAACTCAATATTTTTTCTACCATTTTTAATTTATTTTTTATTATTATTATTAAAAAATTTCCACCTCCTCCCCT
>LOJH01026313.1:0-15180 GCA_001685095.1 Ellobius talpinus
GATGGAGGGGGGAGGACCTTGGACTTCCCACAGGGCAGGGAACCCTTACTGCTTTTTGGACTGGGAAGGGCGGGGTAGGGGGGATGGGAGGATGGGGAGGAAATTGGGAGGAGGGGAAGAGGTGGAAATTTTTAATGATAATAATAAAAAAATTAAAAATGAAAAAAAATGAAAATTTTATTCTTCATTAAACATACATTGTTTCATAATCTGTAGATGCAAATAGCTTATGTACACATATAAATAAAGCAAAGCTGAATGTCCAAATTATCTTGATAGGATAGATTTTATTGCTCAAACAATATGCATAATTTTAATCTACAAAAAGTTATTTCTAAACATCTTGAATTTTATTGGGTCAGATATGATTTCATATAGTCCCTTAAGTAAGATAATTCTATATTTGATTTTCCAAATTAGCATCCTTTTGCGCATTGAAAGAGGAGCTGTTAGTGATTATGCGTAAACAACTTGCAAATTCAGGGTTATCAAAGACAGATTATATTTCTAGCTATCTCTGTCTTAAAGATTTAGAGGAGCCCCAATATTGTCTGTGATTACAACTACATGGTACTATTTTTTCTGATGAGGAAAATAGGAAGATTCTGATAGGAATTTAGATATCTTTTTGTCACATTAATACCTGAAAGAATTAGCTCAGAATAGAGAAAGATTTGGACAAAGGACTTGGCTCAGCTGGTAAATGTTCTTACCTCCCAGCTGGACAATTTGAGTACAATTCCTGGGCCCAAATGTTGCTAGAACAGAACTGAATCTCACCAGTTTTTCTCTGATTTCTACATGCACATATTTCTATACCCCCAACATATAAGCACACAAATATTAGAAATGATAATGAAAACAAAATATTAATTATACTAATTTTTTTTATTTGCCAAACTTTTTGGGAGGCAGTGTTTTAATTAGGGTTTCTACTGCTGTGAATAGATGTCATGACCGTGACAACTCTTATAAAGGAAAACATTTAATTGTAGTGGCTCAATAACACTTTCAGAGGTCTACTCCATTATTGTCGTGTCAGGAAACAAGGGAGCATGCAGGCAGATATGGTACTGGAGAAGGAGCTGAGAGTTCTTATATCTTGGCTCACTAGCAAAAGCAAGCAGTCTGAGACACTTGGCAGTATCTTCAGCATATATGAGACCTAAAAGCCCACTCCCACAGTGAGATACTTCCTCCAACATGGCCATACCTACTCCAACAAAGCCACACCTCCTAATAGTGCTACTCCTTTTGGGAGACATTTTCATCAAACCACCATAGGGAGAGGGATTAAAAAGGATAAATTCCCCTTTTTTGAAAATAGATTGTTTTATCATTTAGTACATCCTAATTACAGTTTCCCCTTTCTCCATTCGTACCAGTTGCTTCCCATCTCTCCTCCAATCTGGATTTGCTTCCTTTCTTTCTCTCATTAGAAAATAATGGTCTTCTAAGAGATAACAACAAAACATAACAAAATCAAATATTAAGCTAAAGCAAAAGCTATCACATCAAAGTTGAGCAAGACAAATCAGTAGAAGGAAAAGAAACCAAGAGAAGGCACAAGAAGGCACCCACTCATTCACACACTCAGGAATCACCAAAAAATGCTAAGTTGAAAACTCTAATATATATGCATTGAACTTGGTGAAAACCCATGAAGGCCCTGTGCTTGCTGCTTAAGTCCCTGTGAGTTCATATGAGCTTTGCTTGGTTGATTTACAAAACCCTGTTCTCCTAGAACCCTTCATTCTTTCCGGCTCTTAAACTCTTTCTGCTTCCTTTTCCAAGGTGTTCCCTGAGCTCTGAGAGGAGGAATTTGATGGAAACATCCCATATAGGGCTGTCTGTTCAAAGTTCTCTCTCTTTTCATAATGTCTGTGCATGGGTCTTTGAATTTGTTCCAGTCTGCTGCAGGAGGAAGTTTCTCTGATGGTGGCTGATAAGGCACTGATCTATAGGTATAGCAGAATATCAATGGGAGTCACTTTATCACTACCTTTTTTTTAAAGTACCAGTAGTATTGGTCTTTACTCTAGGTCTCTGGGCTATTTAGTCTTGAGTTATTGGTAAACCAGGATATGGGTTTCATCTCAGGGAGTGGGCCTTAAGTCAAAGCAGATTTTGGATGGTTATTCCCACAACCTTTGTTCTACCATTACCTGAGTATATTTTGCAGGCAGGACAGCAATATAGATCAAAATGTTTGTGCCTGCATTGCTGTTTATATTTCTCTTTTGGTAGCCTGCAGAGTAGCATTCCATACCAAAGACACAAGTATATTGGGTGAAGGTTCTATGTAGCCACCAGCTCAACCTCTCCATGTTCAATGAGTTGTATGGGTGTTGTCTTCAGGAATGGGGCCTCCGCTTTTAATCTGTAGTGGGCAACTTATTTGAAGTGTTCCCTGCAGTGTCATACAGAGAAGCAACCCACACAAAGAGATAAAAGAATGAAAACCCAGTGCAGATTGACTTTATCAACCTAGATTTAATGTCAGATGGTTCATTGTCAGCATATTTAAAGCACAGTACAGTTTGGGAAACAGTTTCTAGGCAATAATCAGTACAATCCGTGCAATTCCAGGTGCACAGTAATGTTTAAGGTGTGACTGCAGAGAGACTGTTTTACAAACTAGATTCTATAGCTTATAGGCCTAGAATTTAGTGTGTGATAGCATAGAGGCTAGTAGACCAAAAGTACCTATGACGTCTAAGATGGGTAATATTCTAGGGAATGAAGAGTCTGGGATAATCATTCTGTGGATGAGGGTGAGGTCTGACCATCCAGAGATCAGAAAGGACACAAGGTCATTAACAACGTCCACTCTCAACTCTCTGGATGGAATGCAGGAAATGGTTTGTTTCTCCTCCATTGTGGAGACACCCCTGTGTGATTAACATTCCTGGTTCTCTTGGTGCTCCTCTGTGAACACAAGGACCTCTTTTTCCCCAAACACCCAGCAACAGCCTGGGTTATTTAGGGATTTCCATGGGACCCCTTTTGTCAACAACTTAATGTAACCCTGTCCCTGTACTAGAAGCTTCTTTCGGTGACAAGAGGCAGCCAGTTGGGACTCTGAGTCCCACAATATTTGGAGACTTCATTAGGATTGCTTTCATATATCTTAATAGGATTCCAGTGCACTAAGTCTCCATACCATCCCTCAAATGCCCCTCAATTCTAGCTGTCTCTCTATGCATTTTATCTGTTACCCCATCTCCCCTCCTCAGCTGATTATCCCACTCCTGTACCATCTGACCTGTCCACTCATAAAATCTATTCTATTTCTAATACCCACTTAAAATCTATGTGTCCCCTACCCAGTCCCATCCTCTATCCCTACCCTCTCTGAATCTATGGATTATAGCGTGGTTATCATTTATTGAATGTCTGCTATCTTCATATAAACAAATACATGCTATCAGTTGCATAGTTGCTAAAAACATTTTCCTAACTAGCTCTTATAACTCAACCCATTTTTATTAATCTGCATTCTATCACTTGGCATTATCTCTCTTGCATCTTGTACATCCTGTTTCCTTTCTGTGTCTCCTGGTGTTCACTTTTCTTTTTCCCAGAGCCCTCTCTGTTTCTCCAAACCCAGCCTAACCTCTTCCTGCCTAGCTACTGACCATTCAAATCTTGATTAAACCAACATAGTCACACATCTTCACATGGTATACAAACATCCCATATCATTTCCCCCTATATTTTCTAAATAAAAAGGAAAGATTTGAACTCAAGTACAGTAAAATTATATACAATAAGAACAACTATCAAATAAGAATTTTCCTCACAAATTTGGAAAATTTGGAAAAATTAAGATCTATCTTATCTTGATGAGTCTGGAGTTTTATACCTAACTCATTTTCTATTCTAACTTGTAATACCAACCCAAAACTATGTTTTCTGATCTCAAAACATTTTCTTAGATAAACAGTTTAAACTTTTATGGCTCTCAGTCTTAAACATTTTATACCTCTTTTGCAAGTTAATCTTCTGAATTTGGTAACATGGAAAACTGTAAATATAACTATCTTGTATTCAAACCCACTAGAAACCCCAAGAAGGATATAATATTACCTGAGTAAATAGGAAATTTAGAGCAAGCAATTTCTAAAGCTATAGGAATGACAGAAACAACTAAGTGCCTAGACAGTCACTCAGGTCCCTCTGGAATGTTGCGGCATCCATTTTCATCCTACAGGCCTAGAATATCTGACAGACTTTTTATGAAGTAAGAATTTTGAAGGACTGTTCTACTTTGTCTTGGAAAAGTTTGGCAGTCACTTTCTTTTGTGTCCTATCTGTCCAGGATGGAAAACGTACTGTCAGCAGTCAAAGAAGGAATAGTTTCATGCTTAGAGGTTAGCTTTTCCATAATGAAAGCATACTCCATATGCCCAACATCTCTTTCTGAAGTAAAATGGTTCTGCCAGGAGCAAATATGTCTCACTGTCATAAAGACTTCTGTTATTAGACATCTTAAATGTCATATTATATAGGTCTCTGAAAGTTTGAAGAGCATCTACCTATCTAAAATATATTTGTTTGACCTTGAAAACATACCTAACATGGCCACAAATTTGACTGTTAAATGACAAAATGCAAACCTGCATTTCTTAATTATAAATTATATTTCAGATGAGCTGCATAGTTATAATACCTTAAGAAATAGTATATATATAATATATATATATAACATATAACAAAAATAACCTTAAATTTGTATCAATATCCAAAAATACCATAGGGTAGAAGCATATATAAAATATAACAAAAATTGTCTTAAATTTGTATCAATATATATTAATATAAAATATTTAAGACTAGTAGTTGCTTTTTGATTTTAAGAGTAGTTTCAGTATCTACCCTTTTATCCTATTATTCCCATATCCTCCTTTTTCTTTTCAGAATGAGATCCCTGAACATAATCTCCTTTACTTAGTTTCCTCCCTGACTATGATCAAAAACAGCTTGGGACCAACACCTGTAAATGATGATAAACATCCATAATCCATTGAATGACCAAACACTACCCACCCCTCCTCTGGGGATTATAAGTATTATGTTCTTAAAATTACTTCCAACTCTCTTGGGGATGACAAAATCTTTAAGGGAACATGAGACATTGAGATAATGGTCAAGTCCTGGGATAGTTAGCTGTTGTCCAGTCCTAGCATGATGGGAAAGCATAAGGCTTATCTGAAATCTTAACTGGAGTTGTGAAGTTGGACCACCTCAGCTAATCTCCTTGAAATTGTCTGGGCCACTTTTTAGTCCAAAGCTGATCTTTGGGTGGTGTCTGTCAGCTAATGGTGTCACTACAATCCAGGTGGATTTGTTGTTATGGGGTCCCATCATACTTTTGGAGACTTCAAAGGTTGCTGTTAGGAATGTTCACAGTTCATTGAGAAAACTTAAAGATTTTAAATGTCATATGCAGCAGATCTCAGAGAGGTTAAGTATTAAAGGATTACAGACTTTAAATACATCTGGGATACACAAGCTTAATTCCTCATTACCTAATTCAGATTCAAACTGTAGCTTATAGTTGTTCCTATATAGCTCTTATAATGTAGAGTAACCTATTTCTATTGGCTTGGGGTTTATTATATGGTGTTATCTCTCTTTCATCTTGTGCCTCCTGTCTCCTCTCTGTGTCTCCTGGCATCTGCCTTTCCTTTTTCCAGATTCCTTTCTGTCCCCAAAAGTCCTATCAGACCTCTTCCTGTCTAGCTATTGTTCATTCACCTCTTTATTAAACCAATCACAGTGACACATCTTCACATGGTATATAAACATTCCACAACAATATTTTGTTGATGTCTATGGGAGACCTGCTGTCTTCTGGACAGAAAGAGATGAGGAATGGAGTGGGATGGAGACAGAGGAGGTGGTGTGAGTGACAGGGAGGAAAGGAAGGAGGGGAAACTGTGACCAGGATGCAAATAAATAAATACATTTTAAAATAAAGAAACTCCAATTATATTTGATAGAACATGTTCTATTTTATTCCATCAAAGAAATAACCTTGAGAAGAATTAGGACTAATTTACAAATAAGTAAAGAAGCTTTGATCTATTTTGCTGTTTTCTTATTAATAGATGTTTAGTGTAGGATAATCCAAAAGCCATACACAAAGTGATAAATTACTTAACGTTACATTTACTATTTATTAAAACATTGTGGATTTAGATTTTCTGTTTTCTACTAAAATGCAGTGATTTAAATGCAGTAGCTGTTTCTATGCCTTCATGGGTCTAAAAACCATGGAGCCCTCTACATATTTGCTCTATGAGCAGCAGTCAGTACACAATCTTTAAAAAAAATTGGCAAACATACAAGAAATCTGTGCAGATTTAGGAATAATGTCGATCATACCACCTTTCAAAAAAGGTAAAATAAATAACTGTATTTAAATATGATATCTTTCCACTTAAATTGTTTTAAGATCCTGTAGAATCAGTGATACTTGGTGGCATTTCTGCATGGTGAGCAACACTAGTTACTCTTCTTACAGCAGTGGAAAATAGACACAAGGAATTAAGGGGAGACACAGGGTAGTAAAAACTATAGAGGACAAAATATTGTAAGAAGAACCAAGAATAAAAAACATTATTGCTTCACAATTAAAAACTATTTATTATTGTGTATATTCATGTGCATAGGGTCTATGGTATTAGAGATGCAAGCAAAAGAGCACTTGCCACAGCACACATTTGGTGGTCAGAGGAAAACGCTGTGGTATCAATGGTCTCCTTTCAACTACATGTTGGTTCCAGGGATCAAACTCAGGCATATGTGGCAAGCCCTTTTACTCAATAAGCTGCCTCACTCGGTATATTTTGAGGACCTTCCTCAAAAAATCTTCATGCCAAATATAGAAAATAGAAAAGTAATTCTGCATGTACAATTATAGGCAACTTAACGAACTTTCAGACTCTGCTAAAATGCATATTTCTAGTAGTACATGCCAAAGGAAAAAAGTCTCGAAAAACTGAACAGGCAACTAGGGACTGCTGAGGAAAGAAGAATTAGCATTTCCCAAGGATGAGACCCCTTATTAGTTATTCAGTGTTGAGTGGTCTGACTTGACACCCTATAGATAGGAACAATGAAAATAGACTCAGTAGGTTTTAACATATACACATATAGTCATAAACATATTTATATGTAACAATAATAGTAATAGTAAGGATGCTATCAAATTGAGAGTGGGGGAAGAATGGGGGAAGAATACTGAAATGGCTACCCAAAGGAGACTGAGGAAAGGGAAGTGAGGGGGAATGATATAATTGTATTTCAAATAAAAACACATATTGAAAATCCTCTTGGACACCAAAGATTTGTCACTCAAATTGGCTTACTAAAGCACTGATTGGCTAGTAGCCAGGCTGGATTATACAAAAACTGTTTCTCTTACTTATTAATTCTTTATAAATTAAGACACTATATAAAATTTCCAAAATTGGATAGATAAATTTTCTTTTTGTGTGTTTTAAGACCCATAGAAACAATTATTTGGAAGTTGGCTGTTTTAGACATCATCCGACTTTAACAGCGTTGACTTAGAAATGATGAACTGCAGTTTCATTAGAACTTTATACCAAGACATAGCTGTCGCTCTGCTCACTTACGCAGTACTCTTCCTACGTAGGCTCTCCATCCAAGAGCTAATATTTTCCCATTATAGCAAATCCAAACTTGTTTATATTATGCTGCTGAAAGCAATTTGATGGCTTTTAGTTTAACCTGTCTATGAAATGTCTACAATGGTGCTTCCCTCATTAAGCATGCTGCAGACAAACTCATATGTCCAGTTCATATGTATGTGTGCATCTTCCCTACTATTCCCCAGATGGTTCAGGTCTTACTGCTACTGCACATGTTCACAATACCCTTTCCAACTCCTGCCAGCTCTCAGATTCTAGTTCCACATTTTCATCCTAAGAAAGTTTCTGCCTATTCTCATTCGCAATACTTATCACTGCCTTTACTGACCGCATCAGAACACAGGCTTTTACATGCATTAATTGTGTATTTATGTGTATGTAAATGTTCTGAGTGGGCCAGGGCTGATTTTCTGCCAGTCTCTTTCATATTCACTCTCTAGGTACAGTGACATCCTGACACTGTAGGAGCAGAGACACACTTTGTGCATTATAAGGTACTGTGTGACAAGGGACATGGTTGAAGTCCTAGGTCTTACACAGTTGGTAATTTCATGTGTATCTCTAATTCAGACTAGACACACAGAGATGAAACAGTACCACCAAAATCTATGGAAAAGAAGCCTTTCACATGTGAGTCTTTATACAGTTAAGCGATGTTATGATTGTCTGGCACTAGGAATCAAACTTCCAATACTTCAGTCTTCTGTAGACCATCAATTCATCTCTATCTTAATCACATTTATTATATAATTATCAATTGTATAACTTCCAGATTTGTCAGATCACCACCTTTGTTGACAACCAAATTATGTTCTTTGTTTTCTGATAGTATTTCTTTCTTTCTTTTTTTGCCAATTCACTTAAAATACACTATTTAATTTCTCAAACACAACTGCTTCTATTTTGTTCATTTGTTCAGCCAAATTTTGATGTGGGATTCCCCTCTGTATACTATGAACATGCTTTATTACCATTGGTTACTAAAAGAACTGCTTTGGCCTATGGCAGCACAGAATATATCTAGGTAGGAAAACTAAACAGAATGCAGGGAGAAAGAGGGCAGAGTCAGGCAAATGCCATGTAGCTACCAAAGGAGAAAGACACCAGAACTTTACCAGTAAGCAACAGCATCGTGGCAATACACAGATAAACAGAAATGGGTTAATTTAAGCTATAAGAGCTAGCTAGGAATACATCTGATTTGTTGGCTAAACAATATTGAAATTAACACTGTTTTTTTGTGTGATTATTCAGGTCTTGGTGGCCAGGAAACTAAAACACAAAGTTACAAAACTTTGTTTAGTTTTTCCTGCTTTTTTTTGTCAATTCATTTTTAGTTTCCCAGACACAACTGTTTTCTTCTTCGTGTTATTTTTTGTTCTAGGTGCTAAGACTGGAACACAAAGCTTCATTCACACCAAGCTTTTGCTGCGCAACTGAGCCACATACCCCAGCCCCTGCTTCCTTTTTCCCTGGACTTCATTACCCACTCATTTTAAACTTGAACTACTTCTGCTCCTCTTTCTGGGTTTCCTGTTTCCTGCCCTTTCTTCTAGCATCTGATTCCGCCCCTAACACTCTTTTAACTCTTCTCTAAAGATTAGAATTATTTCTAAAGGTCACAAGGGAAGAATTCCTCAAAGACTGAAATTTTAGTAAACTTTGCTTCAATGCTGAATCTACACATTTGAACACTCTCCACGTTGAATGCCCTTGTTACATATTTGATGAGCATGTAAGTAGAACTGATTGCTTATCCCAACTGTTTCCTTTGCCACAGATAGAGGCTCCGTTGTGAATTTATCTGAATAAGTCAAAAGTGATATCTCTTAATATTCCAACAGATTTCCAAGGTCTTGTCGTACAACTTGAGTGACTTGAAACAGAGGAATATTATAATCCTTGAGGTTTTCTAATGGTAAGTTGGTTTTAATGTCTGAATAAACTGAGAAGGTAGCATTCCATACCTGCTTGATGTTTTCTAAAGTAGTGAAATTCTTGGGATGCATGTGTTACAGTATTAGGAATGAAATATCACCTATATTACAGATGGGTGGGGTCAGGGTGTCACTCAACACCAGGGTATATGTTAAGCATGAGGAAGCCCTGGATTCTACCATCAGTGCTATAAACAACCCCAAAAGATGTAAAGTAGAGAGTTTGTTTGTAAATACTGTTTTGACAGTGTCTCAGTGTGTACCTCAGCTGGCCTCAAACTCAAATCTACTTGCTTTGGTTTTCCAAGAGCTAGGATTACAGATACGAGCCATCCAAACAGGCAAGAGAATACGTTTTTAAAATTACATTTGTCAGTATAAAGTGATATCAAACACTTTTCAGTGATAGGTAACTTAACTTTATTTTATCAGGCACTTTACTTTTGCAACCACAACTTGCAGAAGGTCAGGACCCAGAACTGTTTGCTTGAATGGCTCCTTAGGAACAGGAGCTCTCTGTCAGCTCTGATTTCAGCCCTTCCTTTCTTTGCTGTACCTGTGACTGCAAAAAGGCTCCACACCCATCCCCGGCCTGCCTTTATCTTCCCCTTAGTGCCAGAAACCTTTAATCGGCAGCAGCTTATTCTAATTATTACACTCCATCAACTTTTCCTGCTCATTCCTGTGTCCCCACCCTCACATCTTTGCATGAATCTTTTCCTTCTCAGACTATAATTTAATATTAAATTATAAAAATGAGTTATTTTGAAGTATGTTATTCTTGTATGAAAGAGCAGTCAATACAAGGCAATCAAAATCCAAAGTGTTTTTCCACATGCAGAAAATTACAATGTAGGTTGCTTTTACATCTGAAAAAAAAAAGTTTGTAGCAGACAAAAGTATTGTTCTATCCTGAATGTTATATCCTATACTTCCTTTTTGGTCTCTGAAGCTCAGACATACAAATATTAAGAGCTACACTGTTAAGTGCTCTCTGTTTAAGAAAAATTAAAAGATGAAATAAAAGAGAAAATTGCTTAAAAGTTTTCATGGACAATTTCTTCAACAGCCTTTTTTTTCTCAGTTCAGTTGAAAAAAACTCACCCAAATGTGTTTAAAGCCAGAGACCCCAACACTTTCATTGCTTTATTTCTATATGGTGTCCTTACTATTCAGTGATGGACAATATGATATCAAAAAAAATCACTGATAGAGTAACCATATATGAAAGGTGCATAAAGACAAGCTGGATTTGTACACAGCAGACCATGTTGTGTGTTCTTTTTCTACTGTGAAGGAAAAATGGCATGTAGTATTTCTTTAGCAGATATAATAACTTCATTTAATATCTACAAGATAGCAAAACTAAGTTTGCATATGCTTGTTACACTGTCATCAGTCTACTTAAACTGCAGCTCTAAATACACGAAAACATTTTCCTGGTGTCAATCCATCACAGCCCTTTTGATAGACGTCACTCTCTTTCTCACTCTGTCCCTTACCCTCTCATTTTCATCATCAAAGCTGAAGTTTTTCAGGTCTGAATGACAGCTGTCGAGAGGGATTTGGTCCAGAACAGCTTGACCAGTTGTTCTTTGTCTGTGTGATAAAAAAGCAGAGCTTCGTGCCAAGGCGAGAAGCACGTTATTCCTTCTTTGATCTCTAAAAATGAGTTCTTGGGTGGAAAGGTGGGAGCAAGAGCCTGGGACTTTCCTTACTGTTCTGAACTAAACACAAACAAACAAACGATGCTCTGTGAACACTTGGAAACTCCCAACAGCAAAACTCTTAAGTAAATAGAATCTGATTTTTAAATCATTTAATAATATTGATAATAATACATATCTTCCCTTTGTAGAAGTTGTGCATCTCTGACCCCAAACTTAAGTATTTTTATTTACTTAGAGTCTGGATGCTCTGTTTTTAGCTTAGGAATAAATAAGCTCTGTGAAATTCACTGGTATGCGTTCAAAAGTGTTGCTTTCTTTGCTTTTTGCCTGTCTTTTCATTCTGCTTGTCTCTGATGAAACTGCTATGGTCATTACATCTCTTTCCTTTCTTTCTTTGTGGTATCCAACTTTCAGAATGCAACTCATCTCTCTATTCGTCTGTTTTGCCTTATGCTCAGTTGATAATTTTTCTAGATGTTTGTATACATGAGTGCATTAAGGTGGATTCTCTGTGGTATTCTGTTCTTTAGAGACTTACTAATAATATGCTCTGCACTTCTCAATTCAATGTTATGCCTTTCTTTCCTAGAATTATGAATAAATTTTATGTGATACTTCCTCATCTTACAAAATTTAGTTTATTCAATATGTAGTTTACATAAAATACTGCAGAAGCTCTTATAGTAGGCATGCTATTTCTGGTCAAAAGTGAATACAATTCATTAAAAGTAATAACAAATGTAACAAAAACTACAGTGCCAAGCCCCATACAAAAGACAGTACATGGATATCCCTAAAATAACATTTTGGGGGTTTTGAATTACAGCCTCAGTCTTCTGGAAATGTTGCTTGTACTCTTAACCCCTGATCCATCTTTCCAGCTTTTAAAACTTTCCTCTTTAAAAAAAACTTAAAACTTATATATATATATATATATATATATATATATATATATGTGTGTATGTATCTGCATGTGTTTCTCCTTTCCATATACATACAAAAGTACCATTGTGCACTGCTGTGTGTGGGTACTGAGAATGGACCCCAGGTCCTTTCCAAGAGAAAGAAGATTTTTACTTTTGAGCCATCTCTCTACCCTCTCAAAACCTTCATTTAAAGAAAGAGACACATTTCAGATTGTGAAATTCACTGTTGTTTGTGATTTGCTTTAGATAATAGAATGTGGGCAAAAGAATTTAAAAGTTCTCAGATGAGGCCTTTCTGCATTATCACATGACTTCTGAGCACAATTGAGGACACCTGTGATCACCACAAGAGAAGGAAGTTTTTGGCATACCTCCTGAGTTAAGACATGTGCGGCCTACCTCAGGTTAGAGGAAAATGTTAGTTAACCTATAAACAAATAAAATAAATGCTTTACTTCTCTACTAAATCATTGAGTTTGGGGTGTGTAGTTATGCTATTTCATTGAAGTCATTCATAAGTGAGCTCTTACTGGATTTTATATTAGGTTTCATGTTAAAAGAGAGTTTTATACTTCATCTTAGAGATTTCTGAGTCACATTCATAGAATTAATGACCAAGAATAATATGAACAAAATGAAAATGGTTGAAAAAATACCCTCTCAAAAAATAATTCTTCAGACTCAAAGATAAAGTCAGAAGAAAGAAGAAAGAGAAAAGTATTTATTTACTGAGCAATGACACTAGCTTCAAGCTGGACCTGAAATATTTCATTGACAACCTTCAATGTATTATTGTACTTTTGTGAATCTCAGATTCTTTGAGATAACAGAGTAATATTTATTCTCAAAAGTTGCTATGGAGTGCATTGATTTCTTTTCTGATTGCTGTGGCCAAACACCTGAAACAGAGTCTGTAAGGAGGAAGGGTTTATTTTGGACCCTTCAAGGATAAAGTTCACTACAGTAGGGAAAACATGTTGACAGAAGTGGAAGGCACTGTATACGTTGCATCCACTCTCAGGAAACAGAGTAAACAGAAATTGTGGCTGGCTATAATGCTACAAGGTCTACCCCAGAGTCTTACTTCTTACAACAAGAATCCACCTCCTAAAGGACTCAAAATCTTTTAAAACAGAATCACCAGTTTAAGCTCAAATACATGAGCCTGTGTAGGTCAACTAGCTGTGCAGGTCAACTAGCACTATGGGGGGAAGAGGAAGAGAGAAGAAAAAAGGAGAGGAGAAAGGGAAAAGGGGGGAGGAATGTGTGAATGGGTAGGAAGTTGTAGGGGGTGGCTATGGGAGGAGTTGGGGGATGATTTTGAATATGATCAAAATTCATTGTAAAAATAAATAAAATTCATAAAGCAGGACATCTATCCTCAGGTTGTAGAAATGAGTGATGTTGAGAAAAGCAAGATGTTTTGTTCAGAAGTGTGTCCATTGTCACACTGTGGAATAAGGATGCAAGCATAAGACTGGACAAATCACCATGCTCTGTTTGGGTGGAAGACATGTCAGGCCACTGGATGCTCTTACCCAGATGCTAATGAGAACAAAGGCATCACCTGGGGATAGAATACACTGATGGAGTACTTGGAGAATACCAAAAAGCACATCTCTGGAACAAAAAATAATCTTCACTGGAATTAAGAAGAAGGGAGAAAGGGCAGACCTAATAGCTTATCTTGAAAAGGCTATTAGAGTAATACCAGTTCTTTATTCACTACAAAACAAGTGTGTCATGACTTCTAATGTGTGCCATCATTTAATTCATACTCCAGAATTCAGACTTCATGAATGGCTAAGACTATTTTTGTCAGACAGTCATGTTTTAAGTGAAATAGGCTTGGAACAAAGTGTATATGATCTTTAAAAGAATTGAGTTGTATAAATACTATCACGGCTCTCCCTTTCTCCAGATGGGATTGGACTTAATTAGAAGTGTTCTACTTTCCACAAAGATGGGGGTGTTACTTAAGAAACTATTGAATAACTTTATACTTAGATTCATATAACTGGGAAAATGAATATGTTTAAAAACTGGGCAAATTCTCTCATTGTCTCAGGATCAAGCCTGTGCTTCCATTTGTGTGCATTGGTCTGTTAAAGGTGGTAGTTTAATGTCAGGAAGCAACTGTCTATTCTTCATGATGATGTAATTAGAATTCACTGTCAAAGGCTACTGCCCTTTACCACTAAAAGTCATTCATTGTGTTTTATATATGCTATCAATTAAAGAGTATTTTACCTTTAAAAAAGAAACCTCAAAACAAATTAAAAATAAAACAGCCCACAATAACAGTACTGGGGAGAATTACATGGCTATCTCACAAAAATGCAGAAAAGGCATTTGACAAAACATTATAGTTTCTGATGTGTTGTTGTCACTGTGGGAACAAAGTTATTTTCTACTGGTAAATGGCATTAAAAGGAACTTGTATGTGACAGTTGTTCCAGTTGAAATTATTTATGCTTTCTGCCTAAAACTAGAAAACAGAGAGTATATCTGTTCATGTGAGAGATAAAATATATGACAAAACAAAAAAGTGAGACAAAAATTTTTAAAGAGACAAATATTGTCAACCAATAAGGACACGAAAATTAAGAACATCCTGACATAAATTTTCATATCACTAAAACTCAAATTTTAAAGACTAACAAAGAAAAATGTTAACGAGAGTAAGAAGTGCTGTGGGACAATGGTCTGTACCCTGCCAATTGTATAAATAAACGCAATTTTAAATAAACGCTGATTGGCCAGTAGCCAGGCAGGAAGTATAGGCAGGGTGACTAGGCAGGAAGTAGAGGTGGGACAATGAGAATTCTGGGAAGAGGGATGTTTCATTCTATGGTTGTCACCCAGACACAGAGCAATCAAGATGTGACTGCCTCACCAAAAAAGGTACCAGGCCACATGGCTAACACAGACAAGAATTATGGGCTAATATAAGTTATAAGAGTTA
>LOJH01026314.1:0-18443 GCA_001685095.1 Ellobius talpinus
AAGCATTTGTTCAACTATGTTCATAGCAGCATTTGTAATAGCCAGAACCTGGAACCAATCATCAGTAATCTTCTACCTGGTCTCATTTTTCAATTTCTGCACTCCAGTGGTTGGTTGGTCCCTAGAAAGAAGCCAGAGGGATGATACTGAAAACTAATGAGATCATATCAGTTCTATGCTCAAAACTCTACAATAGCTTCATGCTAGACAATACCAAATATCCCAACAGGAATCTGGTTGTGTAACAGTTTCCTCCTAGTTTGGAACATTAAGTCCTATGGGAAGCTCTTTAGACAGGAAGATAAGCCACTCAAATAGCTTTAAGAAGTCCCTGAGACTGACCAGACTGACTAAGAACTCCTTGACAGAGTAAACAATAAAAGCTGCGAGTCCTCACAAAGAAGGAATCTTAGTTGCAGAGAAGACTCAGAAAAATTTATACCAACAGAGGCAAGTGGAAAGGATAACCTCCACAGGCAGTGTGGTGTGCTCCAGCTTCTCAACTTTCGCCAGCTGACACCCATGCTTAAGTTGGGGTCAGACTATGAAAATGCAGCTGTCTTTGAATCATTTCTGATCCCATCAGTAACCCCCTCACCCAAGTTCCTATAAGTAACCCTAATAAAACTCATGGTTCACCAGTTAGTACTTTTTCAGTATCTGTACTTCGCTCTGCCTTGGTTCCCTATCTGGGGTGAGTAGTCAGATGTGTGTTGCACCACCCCAGGAAAGTTTTGTTACACAATGAGCCTCAAAATCATATATATCGTTTCACCAGCCCATGCCATCACTCTGAGTTCACTTCCTGCCACTGCTTCCTCTTTTATTCCATACCAAGCAGTGTGGCTCTAGTTCAGATCACTGAACACCTCTGACACAGATAATTTGGCTTGGTATTCCTTCTGTCTGGTATTCTCTTCTCCTGTGACTGCTGTATAATGTCCTCCAGCCAATGTTCTGCTGTTGCTTCTTTATGGGGTTCCCATTTCTAACCCTTTTGAAAGCCTATATACCTACTCCCTAGACCTTTCTCTATGCCAGTGCTCTGTTGTTTTCTTCCTGTCTAGTACTCAACACCATCTAACATGCTACCTAATATTTTCTTTGCTTGCTATGCTTCTATTGTATGTCCCCTGGCAACAGAAGAGGATTTCCCCACCTACTGTGTTTTATGTCAATTGACTAGCATACGGGAGTTAATACATTTTCTGAACTTGCTGATTAATTAATTTCCAACAGCAATTTTGTGAGTAGGTTTAAGAAGCCATTTTCTATAATTTGTAGATAAAGAAATTGAGAAGATGATTTTCAATTTGTTCAAGAGTGGAAGTTAATGCTTAGTTAATTTACAACTTTCTAATTTTCAGATAAGAATCTAGGTCTCTTGACTTTTTCCTCTGTGCAGTAATATCAAAGGGCCATGGTAAGAATGATAAACACAACTTTAAACAAATAAAATAATTTCACAGAATATAGATATCTTCTTTAAAATTATAGTTATTTCTTTGATCTATTTAAGTTTGTTCAAAATAAAAATCGCACTTGTATTCCATATAATACGCCAAGAAAAGATATGATAGGTGAACAGGCAATAGTCATGCAGAAGTATGAGCGTGTCTTAGCAAAATCGTATCTACAGAGATGTGACACCTGTACGCACCAGTGCGGGGGAAGTAACTCTACATTGCAGACATATGTAAAGAACATTTATTTATGCTAATAATGCTGAAGGGAGCAAAACTGCAGAGGTTTTGGAAACACCAAATGAACAGGGTATCTATGAGCAATCAGCACTAAGCAGTGCATTAGGACATCACTTATAGACTTCACTGACTATAACACCTGTCTTCTCTCAAACTTCATAATTCTCTATACTTTTGTTTTTAAATATGAATTATTTTTATACACTATATCCTCATGGTGGTTTTTCCGTCCCTCATTTCCTCCCTACCCATCCAACTCCATGCTTCTCTCTCTCTTTAGAAAAAAAGCAAATAACATAATGCCTTTTCTCATGCATGTTCCTCATACTCCCCAGTGTGATCTTGGAGACATCAGTTTCTGCATTATCTCTGTAGTTAGGACATTATAGTGAGACACTGCAGTTAACCTAAAAGACAACTCTAGTCATTTCTAGTCTGTTGTTCAAAGAATTCTTTTCCAGATAATACCAATGGCCTTGGAAAGGGAGCAAGCCCAATGCAGAGACCAACTTTTGAGCCTACTAGTAGGAGAGACCAATTTCTCTTGATTTTTGCACAGTTTATATGTGATGCCCTGATGGGAACCATGGAAGCTTGAACTTTTAATGATGATTTGTACATTTTACCTTGATTACTTGTTTTTTTGTTTATAGCTTTGAGAATATCAGATTCAGCTGCAAAGTGTGTTTAAAGCACACAAATTGTGGTGGTTTGTATGAGACTGTCTCACATAGGCTCTGGCATTTGAATAATTGGTCCCTGTGTGCTACCACTGCTTGGTGACTTAGCAGGCATGGTTTTGATTAAGTACCTCACTGGGGACCAACTTTGATTATCTCTCTTTGCTTTCTGCTTGCAGCTCATGTTCTGAGCTCTAAGCTTGATGTTTCAGCCACCATGTCTGCTGTCTGCATGCCACCATTATGGATTCTAACTTTCCAGAACTATAAGCCCAAATAAACTCTTCCTTCTATAACTCACTTGGTCATAGTGTCAAGACACAAGGTCTTCTCAGCAGATCTGGAACCTGAGAGCTCACACTTCTAACAGGCTCACTCGGAGCTGATATTGCTGAGGAACTGCTGTTCCAGATGTTCTAGCTGCCTAAGCAGGCTCCATACTGAGGGGAAAAGGCAATTCTCTGGTATAAAACTGCAGGGAATCTCTAATTGAGAGAATGTAGGAAGTCAGATATGGCACTCATGTTATTCAGGGGAACTAGGGAGACAGACTTTTTACTGTGTGCAAAGCATGCTTTTCAAATTTCAAGCTGAAATTTATTCATGAGTAATAGGATAACTTTTGCATAAATTAACTAAGAAAATAGAAGACTCACATCACAAACATGAGGAGAGAATTCCATTTAGAGTAACATCTAATAGGAAACTATTTAGTTTTAGAACTAATGAAAAAGAGGGTTGTGTATTAAAAACTGAAAAGGACTTTTGAAAAGAAATTAAAGAAGAGCTAAATAAATGAAAGAGTATTATAAATTCATGGAATCAAAGTTTTAACATTGTCCAAATAACATTCCTCCAAATTCTCCTGCTGAAATTATAACCTCTCTGATGATGATAACAAAAGGCAGGGCCTTCAGAAGTGATTGAGCAGTGAGCATGGGAAGCCATGGTTGTGATTAGTGCTCTCCACACAGTCCTGATGAGGAGAGGTGCTCATCAAACGAAGATAAAAGAAAAGGTGCCATATACAAAACCATGAATTGGTCACTGAATCTACCAGTGCCTTAATCTTGGACTTACTACCTTCAAAAGAGTTTGAAACATAGCTGTTGCTTGCCAGTTATCAAGTCTGTGGCATTTTGTTGCAGTCCTAAAAGATTACTGTGACTATAACCTCCAAAACGTTCTTCAAACTCAGAACAATCTTTGTGGGGGGAAAGGACATTTAGTTTTTGAGAAACTGACAAAATGATATTAAAATTCATGTTCCAAATTATCAGAATCTCGAACAAGTCAAGAATATTGTCACCTGGATTTCTTTCCTAAAGCCAATGATCTCAAGAAAGTGCTCTAGAGAGAGAGAGAGAAATTCTTATTGCGTCTCTCTAGGAGACAGAAGGTAGATTTCAGCTTTGTTTTCTTTAATGTTAGCAACAAAATCAGGATATCAGTGGAGAATCGATGTATGGTGACTTCATAGTTTGATACAAACATGAAATTCCCTTGTTATGTTCTATTTGGTGATGGGAACTTGGGAGAGTGGAGTCTAGATGTGAGGCAGACAAAAAAGTCTCATGCAATAGTTAATTTTATTCAGAGCAAGCAACAGACAATTTATATTCTGAGGACATTCTGAGGGTTAAGCAAAGTCTTGTGAGCAAAGTTCACTTGAGTTAAAACTGTGTACAGACATAAGGGAAAGGGCGAATGAGTTTGGCCTCTATATAGTCACAAGGGCAAGTCATGCTTGGAATCATTATTCTGAATAATAAAATGCATGCACTTTCTATTCCTTCTTACGTATTTTTTAAAAACTTAGTTTATATCTCTCTCGGCTTCCTGATTGTGACCCCACATTCCTGCTGCCAAAGCTTCGCAGACGCAATGATCTATACCCTCAAGCTTCAGCAGAAACAAGTCCCTCCTCCCCAAGTTACTGCTTGTCAGGTATTTTCTCACAAGGACAATGAAAGTGCCAACTAGACTTAAATCTCAGGCCAATAAACAGGTTCCTTGGCATTTACTCAAACTTAAAATTCATGTCCCCATAAAATGCACATACTTCTAAACAGTTTTGTCGTTACGTTTTTAAAATTTGTAAACAATCAAGATACATGACAATGTAAAAAACTTTTGCGATTCTGGACACCATAACTTTATCCAGTGTTAACAAAGGGTGGTCTAAAGTAAACCCATTCCTATTTATTACCTGGGAGGGGCACGAAAGCACATTCCATAAAGAACCCAAGTTATGGAGGAATAGAGATTACAAGACTCTTGACTTGTTTACCAGGAGTTTTCTCGCGAGTTCAGGAATATTCTCACACAGCTTCATCCATGAAACGTGTTCTGACAGTTCAGCACTTTATTCTGAAGCCTTTATAGAAGAGAGCTGTCCTTCTTCCCGGAAGAAGAAGCAGTTTCAGAACTGAAGGCTATCGCACCATCTATGTGTGACCTAAAAAGTATTTGAAAGGGAAAAAAGATAGACTGTTCTCATCTACACAACACCATGACTGCTCAGTGACTCCAAAATCACACAAGTACATGTGAAGTTCCTGCAGGACTCCATTCAGCAGAGCATCTCTCAGTTGACCAGTGATGCTCACACAAGGGAAAGCATGAGTTTGATTTTTATCTTTCTAAGAAAGAACAAAATGAACCTACTCCAGGCTAGCCCAGACCATCCATGAGAGTAAAGAAAGAACAAGTCTTTCAAGTAGGCAAAGTTGACCTGACAGTTAATTCTGCCACTCCTGGAGTAAGCGATATTCTAATGCCTAAAATGGGGAAATAGTCTCTGTGGATTGTGACAAATAAATTTAATATGTAATCTTCCCAGTTGCTTACCAGAGTAACCTGTAAGATAAGTGGCAGTATACCCTAATATTGGATGCATTTATCACTTAAAAACGGCATCACTTCTCATTTATGAGGTTCTTCTCATCATATTGAGTAGACTACAAGGAACCACATAGACTCATTCAGTGAGTCAACGGTATCAAGAACTCTGCTGGAAAACCTCAAGAATTCTGTCTTCTCCACCATAGCTATACTGAAGAAAAATTCAATTTATTCTTGGACTCTTCCTAAACTTTCATATCTAATATGTTTAGATAAGAAAATTACCTGATAGAAAAGATTTCCCTTATCAGTTCAGGGGAAGATGAAGGAGAAATAACTCTACTCAAGTAATCTATCCTTGTGCCTTCCTGGAATGAACTGAAATTCATAGAACTTACTTTCCAATTAACACTGGTCTCAGGAATCTATTCCTAAATAGTCAATAAAAAGAAAAACGGCCCACCATGCAAAGCTGATAATTAAAAACAGGAGAAAGAAAGGCCGATTATAAATTACACTACACTTGAGGCTATGAAAACATCCTCTTTTTAATTAACTGAGAGAATGAGGCAAACAGACCTAAAGCTTTTACAAGTAGTTTCTGAAGTTTGGAAACAAATGATATAATAATTTCTATATGTCAAAGCTAAGCTCAGTACCACTAACCACCATCTCAAGGGGTAGGGAGTGCTCTGAACAAATTCCAAAAAGATTAACCTTGGAATGTTAGGGTCTGCATGGTTTCATTGTAGTTCACTTATGTGACAAAAGCCAAAATGTCTCCTGTCAGAGCAAAACTTCTCAAGGCACAGAGGAGCTTATCCAAAACTCTCCTGAGGAAATCACAGCAGAAAATCCAATACTGCAGACTCCAAGATCTGCACACGCCTGCCTGTGTTCTCTCCCCTGCAGGAAAGGGTATCGTTTCCGAATTTTACCCTACAGTCTGTTGCCAACCTCATTAGAGTTTCTGTGAGAATGGTTTTCACCTTGGCCACTATCTCAGGTGCTGTTAATCCCCACATTATTAAAATGATGGCGAGAAAATACTGTTAGACATTTTTAATACGATAATGGTGACGTATTATACTGACTTCAAAGATCTTTTTGTTCATTTGTTCAAATGTCAGGTTTATTATGGGCCAGCCATAAACACCAATGCACCCAAAAATAACTCAATATTGTCTTGTAATTTGACTGAAAATGGGGAAAACAAACCAATTCTTTGGAGCGCGGCACAACATGACCACCAGGTGCCATCATCATCTTTCGGTACTATTAAATTCCATGTGTCAACACAGAAATAGAGTTGATTTTGTGCCTTCCACGTTCTTCTATATTCCACCATTTCTCTCCACTTGGGACCTTTTAAAGTGACACATATCATCTCACAAATATACATTTAGAAATGCAAACCAGAAGAGGGAATAAAATATGTAAGCATGTTCATTCTGTCAAAGAAAAATGCAAATGCCTGGGAGGTAGAAAAACTGACAGCCCAAAATCTTCCAGGAGACTGGAGACAGCTAGGAAAGAGGAAGCAAGTTCATTACTGAGGAATAAGCAGGGCCCAGACTCCCACCCCATGATAGCAGAATCTGTCCTCTGTCCGTCTCTATTACCGTGTGGCAGTGTCAACTGCTCTGTTTTCCATGTTCTCAATCCCAAGGCACCATAGTTACAGAGTAGCTAGCTCAAGGTCACACAGAAGGGTGACTCTTCAGAAGTTAATTTCTACATATGGCCTCTAGATGGCACTCTTCCTTGCCAGAAGTCAAACAAACTGCTTTTGCTTCCCAATTTAACGATTTTTAAAGGACTGAAACTTGTCCTTTTCCCTTTTGATACAGTTGTCCTATGTCATTTTATTAGAACTATAGATGCTCATAAATCATCCGTCTGAATTCTCAAACGTCAAGCTGTGCTTTTGATTTAATACAAACAAAGCTCTTATCACAGGTGAGCATGGGTTCCTGCTGCTTCCTGAAGGAGCCCTGGGTAGCCAGTGAGATCAGGCGCTGGGACTCATTACCTTGAGGGCTCTTGAGGTACACAGTCCCTGCCTCCTTCTTGGGATATGACTACCCAATTTACTAAGGAAAGGAGATGAATCCAGTGTCTGTCGTCCCCCACACACACCACCACCACATACACACGCACATGCACACAGTTTCTAATGCTTAACTCTTCAGTGCCCAGCAGGAGCTGGGGCCAGGTGGGGTCCTGGTACCTCATTAGAAGTAGCAGCAGATAAGTTCAGGTGATAGAGACTTGTGTTTTCCACAAACCCAGGACTCTCTCTGCAACAGATGCATTAGAGACCTCAGGACCAATGCCTGTCTTCTGTGTAGCAGATGGTAAGGAGGATGCTTCTGCAAGGCCCACAAAGCCTTGCAGCTACAGCACCCGCTGCATACTCACACACAGTGCTCCTAGACAAGTGGAAGAGCACCCCCTAAGTCCTCCAAAGGCTGTTTTTCCATTCCCGGTTCCACACACACCATGACTTCAGGAAGCCAAGCGCTTTGCCCGTGAGATGTAGGGAAGCACCCACCCTTCAGCTCTGTTGGCCTGAGCATAGGAAGGATGCAGTTATGGTCACAAGAATGCGTTGCTGACAGAATTATGCCCTCTGATTTAAGTGGCCTTTCATTAATACTGTGTTAAATCTAGGGATTTTCAAGGATTCCTAGTCCCATGGTAACTATAGATATTTCAGTGACTGGCAGAGTAAAAACAAGTTTCCGTTTTTGTTTAATTACACACTGTCTTTTGTCAGTGCCAGCTTCTTTCCTCTCCTCACCATGGGATTTCTAGTTGCCAAATTTGACTTGACCAGGAGTTTTCAGGCTGTTTACTCCATGGATCAGAGATACTAACAAATAATACAGGTAGACTTTTAACCCCCTGAAGAAAACATACAGATGACCTCTCAGTGACCCCCTGCTCCCAAAGCAAAGACCCTCTATGCTCCTTTGCAATCAAGAATGATTGTAAGCACTTACTTCTCACTTACTTATTTTCCTAGCAGCCTTTTCATGCTGTGGCAATGATCCAATAAAGGTCACTGATGCCATACACAAAGCTGTGAGTTATGAGTTATGTTAAATAATTTAAATGGAACACTTAATGTACCTTGGATTCCATTCCACAAATCCAAAGTTCTATTTTGGTTGTTTAGGGCAACTGTGCTTTGTGTTTTACTGAGAATATTCCTCCAAGGGAAATAGCAGAAGGAAGAAGACAGCATTTGGGGATTTACCCAGAAGGACGCCATCTCTCCCATCTTGTTCAAATGTTGAGAACTCCATAAAAGTCAAGCTGCATTCAATGGTTTCCTTAAACACTACTTCCACATACTGCTTATAGTCTGTTTAACAACCCTATTATTGCCCAAACTATTTCACTATAGAACATTATTTTGCTTGACATCCACTAACATCTCTAAAGCATTTTGGAAATTTCTGGCATAGTGGAGGTTTTGAGTGGTTTCTGTCTCCTCATGATACCCTGTAGACACCTGTTCCTGGCAGAAGTTGCATTTTCTTTCAGGAATAGCACTGTGTATATATATACTGAAGGTCAAACAGAAATAAAGCCAACATGTTCTTTGTTCTTTTCCAATTGCAATAGAAATACTAAAGGCTGCATTTTGCAGACTTAGCTTTCATTAAGAACCTTCTTTTCTACTTCCCATGTAGATTAGATCTATCTAAGTCTCAGTGTCCTCACTGTTGTCTAAGAGAAAAAGACAAGATCTCCTGAGTAAATTGGGAGCATGGAGACCTTGGGGGAGGGTTGAAGGGGGAAGGGGAGAGGCAGGGAGGGTAGCAAAGAAAAATGTAGAGCTCAATAAAAGTCAATCAATAAAAAAAAACTTCTTTTCCTGAGAAAATTACTCAACATTCCAAGACATAGCTAATTCTCCACACACTTTGTATGTGGTCAGAGTTCATATCTGTTTTACAGGACTGATGACTTTACATTGTGCTACTGGTTCACAACCCCCAGTCTCTAATGGTCATTCAAGGCATATAGGTTTATAAACAATTGAGTCTCTCTAGCTCTATTGCAAATGCAGTCTCTGAGTGCTTATAATTGTCAATGGGATACAGCCTATTGCCATCCAAAACTGGAGTCTCAATTGAGGAATTGTTCATATGAGATTAGTCTTGCTTTTGATATATGTTTTATCATTGCAATAGAAAGAAAACTAAATCACCAGGGTTCAAGAAACGGCCCAAAAGTTGTGTGACACACATAAAGTGAACAAAATTCAAAAGGCAAAAAATGGGATGCATGTACAGATTATATTGAGTGCTTTAAAAATTTAAAGCAATGCATATATAGTCTGTTTGATAAATACTGTGGTTACTTCTATTGCAGGTAGAGGAACAAGGAGAGAAGGGGGGACGGAGGTAAAGAGTAAAGATAGACAACACACGAGAGTAGGGAACATGATAGAGAAAATGGAAAGGAAAAATAAGAAATAAAAGACGTAGAGAAATCAGGGAGAGTGAAAAAGGAGAGTAAACGAAAGAAGTGAAGTCAACAGTTTCAAAAGCTGATGAAAAGTCACCACTTGAATCTGCTGCCTGCCATTAGACTAACCAGGACAGCGGCCATGGTCCTCCAGCTCTAACATTGCTCTCCTTCCCATTGCTGCCTCTGTACTTGGAGGCTGCACAGTTGGCCAATGCGACAATCATTACATTGCTCTGGGACAAAGAATTCAAAGGTCTGCATTTTTATTCCTATTAATATACTCTTTAGGACTGGCCTGACTAACTTAAAAATCTTTCTATTTAGTAACAATTAAAAATCTTCACGCATTTACTAATCAGCTTTCAATGGCAATAGAAATTCAATGCATGTCTGACTTGCAAACAATTAAAGATAACACTTTATTGCTTTCATTGATTTCAGACTGTAGGCAGTTATAAATATCAGATTTTATAGGTTTTCCTTTCTGTGTTGTTTTTCTTTTGTTCTTAGTTTTATCTTTCTAAAGTGCCTTCAAGTTCCTTAACAATTACCCACTGTCCTTTGTGGCCTTATCTATTTTTATTACTTAGCAATAGTCACTTTCCCTCAAGCAGAGTCGCAGTAATTAACCAGAATAGCAGGGTATGACTCAGATCCCCAAATCCTGCTCTGAGTTTCCTTCCCAGCTTCAAACTCCAAAAACAGTCTCCAATTAGTCAGAAGGGCCATTTCAGTCTGCTTCTTGGGTAGGGCCTGTGCAAGCCTACTCTACTCCCAGGAGCATCACAGAAGGTTTGTGTTTGGCTTCGCAGAGGGGAATTTCCTGACCTAATGTGATGTGCCACATTTCACATTTTTTCGGAGTTTTCAATTCAAAATGTGATTATGAGCTTCTAAGAAGCTCCAGGATGTCAAGAAAGCAGCCAGATCCTTGACCTTCAGTTTCATGATCCATTAAATGAAGCCCTATAGAGCAGATGCTCCCAGCTCCAGAAACACCAGTGTCTTCAAGGACATGCTGTACAAAGAACACCCAAGACTTTCAGGGAATCCTATTTGAAGCAGACTTCTGCACAGAGATTGAAAGTGGGGTGTTTTTTACTAAGTACAGTTGTATAATCTCAGAAAGGAAAATATATGTTGCCCTTTCTGTGGAATATAAACAATAATATATCTGTGTACTCAAGCAAATATACATGTGGGTACAGTGTAACATGTAGACAAAGAGAAAGGCTATGTATTAGGTCATGAGGAGGAAGGGAATGCAGGTAATGGCATGAGCACTCTTTCCTGAAAGAGGATAGAAAGCTAATGGCTTTTCTAGTTCTAACTGTTGGGGATTATTTTGGGGTTGGTGGTGGATACGTGCATAAAAATATGTTGGATAAGAATGTGTAATATCCAATGCAAAGCTCCACAGTTTTCCCTGAAATGATGGTCCTAAAGTAGTTTGTTGAGGTTACCTCAACAAAAGACTTTAGAATCTGGCTAATTTCAGTACATGAATTTTTTTTGCAAGATTTCTATTTAAAATTTTGTTAAAAATTTATTAAGAAAAGTAGCGTTTCTGTGTTATTTTTAAGCCACCTTCCTAAATCAGTTAGATGATAATTACAGGCAATCATGCAGAGAATTCTCAGAAGTCTTTTCCCCCTGCAATAACTTTCAAGGGACCTGGCTCTGCCAGTCTTCCCTTGTGAAGAGATTCCGTGTCCGTGGCAACACTTATGAAAGAAAAGTTTTAACTGGGGCTTGCTTTCAGAGGTTTAGTCCATGATCACATGGTGGGAAGCGTGTTGGTGTGCAGACTCACATGGTGCTGGAAAGGAAGTCAAGAGCGCTACATCTGGATCAGCAGGCCGTTGGAAGAGAGACACTGGCTGGGCCTGGCTTGAGAATTTGAAATCCCAGTGCCTACTCTCAGTAAAATACTTCCTCCCACAAGGTCATACCTACTGTAATGAGGCCGTGCCTTCTAATCTCTGTGAAGCAGAGCCACTCCCTAGTGAAGAAGCATTCAAATATACGAGCATCTGGGGGCTCTTACTCAAACTGCCACTGGGCTTATTGTGGTAGGAAATATGACAACAAAACGATAGGAAATAATATGGACACAATAAAATGTCATACCAGAAAAACTTCACATAGGCCAGGATTGCAAAAGGAGAAATCCAGTAATATTTCTGATAATAAAGCATGTTTCAAATGGTGTAAAGGAGATTTCATTGGAGTGCTGGGGCTGGGTGGCATTAGTAGTCAAGGTGTGGTCCATTTGCTGTCTGTTGCCGCCTTCAAATCTCATTTGCCTGTCTTCTTGCCTGATGTCTTTACCACCTGGAGAGTCATCCCTTAAGTCCCCAATTTCCACATCATTCAAACAGAGATATCCTTCTTCTATAAAGAAGTGTCTTCTAGCTCAAAGTGATTTTCTTCTTATGATTTTTTCACAGAATTTTATCTTTTCTTCTTTCATGGAATTATTTCTATTTATTTATTTATTTATTGTTGTTGTTGTTGTTTTCTTGAGACAGGGTTTCTCTGTATAACTTTAGAGCCTGTTCTGGAACTCTGTAGACTAGACTGGCCTTGAGCTCACAGAGATCACGCCTGCCTCTGTCTCACAAGCACTGGGATTAAAAGCAGGAGCCACCATCACCTGGCTCTTTTACAGCATTCTTAATTTACATATTGCCATGCCTCTGCCACTAGGTTTCAAGTTTTTAGGTGGAACCAATCAAATTTATATTTGCTTGTCTGCTACACTTAAGACCTTCTTCTATTGGTTCATTCATTCATGTATTCATCTTTTCTTTTTCAAATTACAGCCATCCCATAAATAAACACAACTCTCATCTCAATGGAAATAAAAGATAGTACACATTCTGAAGCTAAACATTGGTGATCATGGCCCAAGGATATAGCTTCAGACTTTTCCCCAATATCATGTTCCAACATAGCAACAGTTTCAAGACATTTTAAAATAATAAAAAGAATCATAAATCAAAACACTTCAAAACATATTAGCAGAAACATTGACTAGGTATCCCAGAACAATGGGAACTTATTAACTGAAGGCCCAAGATACTGTCTGACTGTTCTCCTAGCCCCTTGGTTAGTAGAAGTTAGTGTGTTTACTTGTGTAATCCAAATAGAGCATGGTAGTAAACATGGGAGCTAATGATTGCAGGATACTTTGGCTCTGGTTGTGCAACACTCTAACTCTCCAGAATCACTGAAGTGCTAACCAGACTGTGGTCAAGGAGGCTTGTCATCTATTGGTTTTCATCCACATTCTATCCATTCCCATTCATTCAACAAAATAATGTATTGCACCAATTACTCAAAACAAATAATAATCTGCAAGACTTGTCAATACTGATGAATACTCTATGGGACCCATGGAACCTGATGGGTACTCTCTGACACCTACAGATTCTGATAGATACTCTGAGACCTGCAGATACTGTTGGATACTTGGGTAAAGAAAGGTGCTAGAACTCCATTCCCTGGTGAGGATGCAGATAAGTGAATATACAGTGTGCACAGTGGTGATAAATAATAAGTAAATTTAGAATATGAGGAAAAGAAAGGAGTATTCTGGAAATATCTTAGATTTAATGGCTAGCATTTCTTGTACTGAAAAGTAAAATGCTATTATGTTTGAAATCCTGAGGCAAAGAATGTTCTGAGGTAATTAATAAAGTTATTTAGGCAGCATTAAGCTTCTGATATCTCATTGCAAGTAGGGGTGTGGAAAAAATTGATATTCTAAAGAATTACAATGCTTTGTGCTATTATGGGCAAGAAAATAGTTAATATTTAGTTCATGTCTGCTGGGAAACATATTCGACATTTTCTTCAACTCTATAAAGATATTAGATTATTCCCAATGACTACATGCAGTTTTAAGAATGGCTCAGATGGAGTGACTTAGTTCACATAAGCAAAAAGTAAATGATCTATGAATGGAACCACAATGTCTTACTCAAAACTGATGCTGCATATACCAGGCAACTGCTAGATCTTAGACACAGTGAAATATTTTCCTCCTCTGACTTCTCCTGAAACTTCACCTCTGAAGGAGACAGCCTGGCAGCTTCCTTCTGTTGTGTACCTAGCTACTCCTGTCTTGGGAAAGCAATCATCTAAACACGGACCAGATATTTCTCATCCCAGAACTTGGAAAGGGATAATAAAAGCAAGCAAGTCCTGTTCTCATACAAAAGGAGCTGGAGCCTGACTTCTGCCCACCGTCATATGGGGATCCTTGAGCCACAGCTAAAGGGGTTCCAGTTCACAGAAGAAAGGCAAGTATCATAAGATCGGGGTCATGGGAAAGCTGGCTAATAAAAGTCTGAGATTACAGGTCAAGAAATATAGGATCTGGGCTGGATGATGAGGCACTAATTAATTTTCCAAATCTCTAATTTCTGTGATGCAAAATTGTACGCAGTCACTACGGTTGCACAAATGCTGTGGAAAAGGGAGAAGAGAAGTTAAGTGCAAACCACGCATCCATTGGTAATGTCTTCCCCTCAGGCAGGCTCCCTCGTCTGCTTGGCCAGCCTCTTGCTGGATCAGGCTGTCACATTTCTACCTATAGCTGACGATAACTGCCTTATTAGCTCCAAAAGAAGAAGCGATTAGGGCTACATCAGATTTATAAATGCATATAAGCAAAGCTTATTTGCATTATGACACTGAAATGTATTAAATAAACAAGCAGGAAGGATAATCATTAATTTCGTTCATAAACAAGCCTCTGGGTGTCAGAAGGAAGGAATCACTGGCAAGAGTGTTTGTCCCCAGGTTTCAACTAGTTTGCAGTGGAAATGAGCAGGAAATTGCTCTAAAGCTTCCCCTCAGGAGGCGATGGTTGATGACCATAGTGCATGCAGGCTCCATGAAGAGGGAGAAGAAGTCCCAAAAAGGAAAGGACTATTATGGCTTCCCACTTCAGCAACAATTTCCTCTAAAACCAGTCATTGCTATTCCCACCAAGCTGGAAGTGCTAAAGCTGAATATGAGAAATATTCAAGTTCTGAGGTGCTTGGAGAACCTCCCTGAGCACCACCTGTGTTTGAAAGGACCACAGAATGCCTGACACACCGTAATTGCTCAGTGAATTAATGAACAGAAGAATAGGGAAGCATATAGTTAGCTGGTTTCTAGAGTGTAGCCCGTGCCGGTGGTTTCTGCAGTGTAGCCCATGTTCTGTGATGCATAACTCTTCTTGCCCAGGACAGATGCCTGACTCTAGAAACTTTCAAACTTTCAAGGGGAGGGGCCTGACGGACTGACAGTGCAGCATTCAGTCCTGAGCCATAAGAAGGAGCAAGGGTTAACCACAAGTAAAGAAGTGTGAAAAGAGAAGTAAAGAGGACACTGAAGCCAAGTTGACAGGAAACATCTAAGGTAGGACCTAGTTGATTCAGATCATGAAGTGAGTCCTGCTAAACCAAAGGATTCAAGAGAGAGACCTTAGACATCTGCTCCTAGTGAAAGTGCCCTGACTTCTATGGATGCTTTCTGTCTCCCTACTTACTCAACAAGCCCAAAGGTGTGCTTGCAATTGTGTTTCAAACCAAGTGAGTATTAAGAGTTTACTTCAGTTTCACAAAAGAACCCAACATTAACTCAGATTCTCTGAGCCTGCAGTCTTGAGAGACTCTGGTAAAGGAAGAACATTAAGTATTATGTTGGAGACTGGACTCTCCTGAGAATTTCCAAGACTCTATTAATTAATGTCTATATCACAGTTACCTAGACAATATGGTAAAGGAGACTTATGTTTCCATATGTTTGTTAAACGTCCACACTGTGTGGAATTTTTATGAGTGGGGACTTCATTTCAAACTGTCCCTTAAAGAATGTCTCAAGCATTTGTCCTTCTAATACTGAATTTCTTTGCTAGAGTTATGAATAAAATTAAAACTTTTCAAATCAGCTACATGGTTCAGTTGAACTTGAACTTGTCCATATTGGATTTCAGGGTCTGAGTTGATGAGGACGACTGACCAGGTATCTTCCTCTTCATGTGGTAGCCTTTAGCTGACCAGATGGATTGCTTTCTACCCATGTACTAAATTCCCCAGGTTTCCAGAGGACCTAGCTGGTCATTTCCAGTCTCACCATTGAGCTGGCAGCTACCAGGAGACACTTATCTTGAGCTGCCTTCTTTACAACTCTGAACCTGGACAATGAAACGCTCCTCAGAGCAGCAGCTGAATGTGTTGGAGATGGCGTGTCTCAGGAGGATTCTAGGCACCGCATGAAGAGTTAGGCTGGGCAGTGATGACATTAAGAAACATTAACAACTACAGAAAGAAGGAAATTACAGGATACGGCAACAGTGCTTGAGATACTTTGACCATGTTATAAGAATGAATGATAGAAGATACCTGAAGACAGCACCACTTGGAGGAGGGCACAGGATAAGGTGAAGAAGAAGATCCCAGAAACACTGACTAGACCACATAAAGGAAAACTGGGGACCTTGAGTATGACAACATCACAAGCATGTAGGACTGCCCAGGACAGGAACAACTGGAGAACCGCCATAAATGGGCTGCCCATGCATGCTTAAGCATTGCTGGGGATGATGATGACATGGTTCAGTGGATAAATGCACCAGATGCTAAGACTTATGGCCTGAATTGCAACCCCTGGACCTACATGAGGGGAGGAGAAAAAATTCCTAAAAGTTGTTCTCTGCCCTTCATACACATGGCAACTCTGTGTGTTCACAGTAACAGACCTATGTATCTTCACATTAATAGATCTACGTGTGAATTAGCTTGTCTGGGTAAACTGAGGTAGGTAAGGATCAGAGGGTCAAAGGAAATGGATAAGTGGGGTCATGAATTGCAGTGTGCAGTTCTTCACAAATTTCATTCAAGTATCACTGAGTACCTGTCCCAAGGCAAAAGAAAGTCAAAATTTCTGAGTTGAGGGCAAGATTGTCTCCTTATATAACCTTGTATGTCACTATCAGTTTAATGAGCCCATGACCAGCTTGCCTTGGCTTCACTCTCTCTTGCATTCAATCCTCTTGGGGCACTGGCAGCTTGGGATAGAAACTTTCATTTGGTATCATGCCATCTGTTGTACCAGCCTACAATGCTGCGTCTCAAAGCCAACACCGCTTAGCTAGCCTCACTGTATCTAGACAAGGTGGCTACTGTTCAGCCCAGCTGGCCTCCGTGAAGGATGCAGCTTTCCAGCTGAGTGTAGCATCCAGCTTCTAGATTCTATTTTCTCTGGCAATTGAGAAACATTTAAAATCTCACTAGGGACATTACATTACTAGAGTATCATTTCCAAGGGCGACCTATTTAAATGTAAAGTCTCAAGCTCCTCCCCAGTGACTTTCTGAAAACCCATCAAATGGCATGTTTTAATATTTACCATATTTCAGAAAGATACCGGCTACCGGTTAGTTTTGCTACTTTATTGTACTAAAGTATTATCATTTTACTATCCCAAGTGTGAAACTGAAAATGCTCTCTCGTCAACAGAACAAAGATGGTATCAGAAATCGCTGTTACCCAGTCAGGACAAAGACGGTGTAGGCTTACAGCACATGCCACCAGAAAGGTCTATTGTGCTTTCCTATGCAGACTCCCAGTGGGAAAGAGTCCTGCTCAAAACAACTGGTCCCTTAAGACTCACTCCTTCCTTCTCCACTCATTACACACACTTAAGACTGCAGATGCTAGCCTTCTGGGATTCATCACGAGGAGTGGAGCCAGTTGCTCGCTCTCAGGAGGATATTCCTATGGCACTAGAATCTTCTGTTATTGTATCATTTTGCTGATTTCCCCGCACATAGCAAAAGGAATGCAGAATGAATTTTCATATGTGCACTGGCTTTGAAATGAAAGGCCTCTAAACCCAAGTCTGAAGTCAGATAACTCGTTTCTGTTGAATTTTATTGCCTGATATATTTACTTACCTTCTTCCCCATGACCTTATTCATCCTTATTAGAAAATTCAACAAAAATTCATAGCCTAAAGTTGATTTGGGAAAGATATATTGGATCGAGAAAAAGCAACCAAAATGTGATGGGAAGGATATATGAGATTTGTACAAAAGGCATAAAGCAAATTATTTAATGTTGTCTTTAAATGTTTAAACATGTATAACAAATATATCAAGCAGTGCAATTGAACACTTACTGTGCCTCCATATCATCATGAATATACTTTTATGTGCAATCACAACAAATCTATGAGGATCATGTTACTATGCTCAAATTATAGGAGCATAGGAGGCACTGTAATTCCCTCAAAGTCATTCAGCTGGAAAATACCTCCATGGGGATCCAAACCAAGGCCTTGCTGGCCTCTAAGTATGTGTTGTTAATCTGGGTGCTAATCTGACTCCTAAACCAGGTCAAGCCCAATATTAACGTTTAAAATCACAGATACAGAAAGTTATTTACTTCGATAATCTGATTGTATTTTTATCTATTATTTAACTCTCAAAGTGCCCTAAGAAACTAGACTTAGCAAGTGCCAGTGTAAGCACTTGGCTGTAAATGCATGCTAGTTCATTCAAGTGATGCTTACAAAGCGCATGCTTCCTTGTCTTTCATTACACCACAAAGACACCTTGTCAGATCTGGTGGTGCGTTAGTTGGAGAAATTGCTGATTCTCTTTAGGATTCAAACTTAGAGGGGAAATAGAAAATACAGAAACTGTGAAAAATGGTAAATTATTGAGTAACAA
>LOJH01026315.1:7550-18442 GCA_001685095.1 Ellobius talpinus
GGTGGGGGGCAGAGTCTAGCCCAGACTGGAGATGGAAATGTGGTAGGCGTGTGGACAGAATGAGATGGATACCTTTACCTTGGAGCTCTCATCTTTGTTGTCTTTCTTAGAGCTGGCCCATTACTGGGGGCCGAAACTTGGCCCAGGAACCCTCGCAGCGTGGGTTGCTACTGACTGGGTAGGTGTGGGTGTGGGTGGCAGACAGGGTCCTGCAGCCATGAGGCCTTATTTGCTTTTTGAATGTCCCAGGTTCTTTGGGTGCTGAAGTGCGTGGTGACTCAGGCCTAGTCCTAGCAAACCCAGGTTGTTCCTGTAAGGAAGCCTCCCTAGATTCTGGCTCAAAGCCTTAGTCCGCACTTCCTCTTTGCCTGGGACTGAATTCCAGCACAGCCCAGGCTCCACCCACCAGACTTGCCTGCCATGGACTGGAAAATCTGGGTTGGCCTATGGTGACTCCTCTAGTCAGGTGCTGGAGAGCCAGGCTAGGTCTGGGCACTGGTGACTCAGGCCTTACTAACTGCCCTGCCCTGCCCTCCTGCCTGTGTTGGGACCCTCAGGCCTCTCAAGGCAACTTGCCCTTTCCTGTTGAGAGCCTGCTGTGGCCTCAGGGATGACGGGGAGCCTGAACCACCTCCCTCTCTAGCTCCTTCTCAACTGCCTGGCACCCCACTGGGGCTCTGCAGCTGTGTCCTGTCCCCACCCAGCTTCCCCCTCTTTTGCCACTCAGCCTTCCCGCTTGGCCTCTTGCTCTTCTGGGGTTTCTGCACCTACTGTGATTCCTGGGTACCCATTTCTCCCCTCTGTCATCTCCTAGTTATTAAGGTGGTCATTCCTTTACCCTCCAACCTGTTCAGAGGGTTCGGGCATGTGTGAGTGTAGCCCTGATGTGCCTGTAGGCACTGAGTACCTATTTGTCCTGTGTAGCAGGTGCTTGCTGCTGTATGTAGTACAATTCCAGCTAATGTTTGACATATGCAGTAGGTCCCTATAGTGACTACTGGAAGAATAACTGAGGGGGTATGGATTTCCCAGGGGGGCTCTGACACCCACCCTCTCCACAGCCACGAGGATGGCACTGTGCGGTTCTGGGACGCCTCTGGTGTGGCACTAAGGCCACTCTACAAACTGAGCACAGCTGGCCTCTTCCAGACGGACTGTGAACATGCTGACAGCTTGGCCCAGGCTGTGGAGGATGACTGGCCGCCCTTCCGCAAGGTGCCTCTTCCCTCTTTCCCCGGCTTGGCCTTTGAACCTGACATAGTTCTGCCTAGTATCATCATTCCATCTTGTCCCCTCAGGTGGGCTGCTTTGACCCCTACAGTGATGATCCCCGGCTAGGAATACAGAAGGTTGCACTTTGCAAGTACACAGCTCAGATGGTGGTGGCTGGCACCGCGGGCCAGGTGGGGTTGGTGTCCCCAGGCGTGGCTATTGGGGTTGCCTTCTGCAGGAGGTGGCCCTGCAGGGTGTGGTGGTGAAGTAGAGAACCCAACATGGGCTGTAGGTCAGAGTGGGAATGGAGCAGCAGGTAAGATTGGCCGGGGCAAGGACAAATGGGAAGGGGGGGCTACCACTTGAGTAAGGGTAGGGGAGCCCACAGAGGCTTGAAACTGGGAGCAGGACTATGGGCGCGAGATAGGCCCAGCAACAGTGGAGCACAGTGGGTCTTACAGACCACCTTTAGCACTGGACTGTATGGAGGGCTCAGTGTGTGGAAGACACTCAGGAAAGAGTCACGGGCTCCAGGAGGGCAGGGGCCAGCAGATTAGGTCACCCGGTCTCTTGACACTCAGAGAAAGCTTTTGTATATAGTAGGTATTCAAAGGGTACTACTGGCTGGGTAGGTGAATTCCCAAACTGCTCTGGCAGTGTCTGGAGAGGGTCCAGAATGCCCCTCACGTGAATCCTCTGCCTGCTGTGGTCCAGGTGCTGGTGCTGGAGCTCAGTGACATGCCGACAGAGCAGACGGTCAGTGTGGCCAGTGTGGATCTCCTTCAGGATCGAGAGGGCTTCACATGGAAGGGCCATGAGCGGCTGAGCCCACACATGGGGCTGTTATCTTGGCCTGCAGGGTTCCAGCCTCGCATGCTGGTGCAGTGCCTCCCACCCGCTGCTGTCACTGCTGTCACTCTCCATGCTGAGTGGAGCCTTGTGGCCTTTGGTACCAGTCACGGATTTGGCCTGTTTGACTACCAGCGCAAGAGCCCTGTGCTGGCCAGGTATGTGGTATGAGGTGAGCAGCTGGCGGCCAAGGCCCTGATGAGATGGTCTGGGATTTAGTTTACTTTCAGAGGTTGCTGTGGCAAAGGCAGGCTGATTGGGAAAGCCTTTATAATCTCCATCTGCGAGAAAACTGGTCACCCCATCCAGCTGCTGGGGTCATAGGTACTAGAACCAAATTGCTCTGGTTCCCTGACCTGGGCTCGATACCTAGCTTCAGGCTAGCAGTACAAGGTCGTTCCATAGCACAGCTGGGCCCTGTCTGTCCTAGGTGTACCCTTCACCCCAATGACTCCTTGGCTATGGAGGGGCCACTGTCACGTGTGAAGTCCCTCAAGAAGTCACTGCGACAGTCATTCCGGCGTATCCGCAAGAGCCGTGTCTCAGGCAAAAAACGGGCTACTACTGCCAGTAGCAAGGTGAGCAGGGACTGGCTGCCATGTCTGTGCCCGGCCCAGAGCCCTCAGATTTGCTTGGTTGCCATGCTCCCCCTAGTGAACTGGGAAGCAGGTGCTCAGGTGGCGATGCCTGCTGGGTACTGTCCAAAAAGGAAGAGTACTTCTAAGATCCTCTGGCCTTCCAGTTGCAGGAGGCCAATGCACAGCTGGCGGAGCAGACCTGCCCCCACGATGTGGAGATAACACCTGTACAGCGCCGCATCGAGCCTCGGTCTGCTGATGACTCCCTTTCTGGTGTTGTACGCTGCCTCTACTTTGCTGACACATTCCTTCGAGATGGTGAGGCCAGGGTAGGGAAGGGGTTGGAGAGGCTAGAAGGCCTTTGTACTGGTAGGGGAGGTGGTTTTCTGATCACCTACTATGTGCTGAGCTATACTTTGGGACACTTTGACCACTCATATAGCCCAAAGGGGCATATTTTGAGGGTTTGCTAAGTGGGCTGCACAAGCCTTGTAGAGCTGAACAAGAAGCAAGGGTGACATGGTGAGGTGTTCAGTGAGGGCAGGGTGGCCAAGGCCCTGTGGTGGATAGGTCAGTCAGGGACTTGTCATCGCCTCCGGTAGAACGACCCCTCTGTGCCTTAGGTATGTTGTGGCTCTTTTTTTTACATTGTATTATGGTAGCACAGAAATAGTGTGCTGTCACCTACAAATTTCAGCTGCCACCTCTGGGGAGCTGCTGCCATCATGTGCCCTCTCCACATTTCACTTTACTCTTTTAGTTTTTTAAGACAGTTTTTTCTTTCTTTTTTTTTCTTTTTCTTTCTTTTTTTTTTTTGAGATAGACTTCTCTGTGTAACAGTTCTGACTGTCCTGGAACTCACTTTGTGGACTAGACTGGCCTTGTGGACTGAGATCCGCCTGCCTCAGCCTCCCGAGTGCTGGGATTAAAGGCGTGCGCCACTCCTGCCCAGCCACTAGACAGGGTTCCATTGTATAGTGGTCCTGGCTGTCCTTGAGCTTGCACTGTAGACCCGGATGTGAGCTACCACTGTCCGGCTCATTTGTTGCTTGTTTTTTAGACAGGATCTCACCACATAGTCCTGGCTGCCTGGAACATGCTATGTAGATCAGGCTAGCCTCAACTCGCAGAGATCTGTTTCTGCTTCCTGAGTGCTGGGATTAAAGGAGTGTGCTACCGTGCCCAGTCTTGCAGGAGGGAGCTGCATTTGCTGGAATGAGTTGAGGGTGCAGCTTGATGGCTTGATGGTATCAGAGACCAGTTTGTGGCCTGATATCCACCTTGCAGATAGATGTCCTCAAGGTGGCTTTTGCTTCTGGATCAGAGCTGCTCTGGTATCAGACTAATGGGTTGAAGCCACAGAGCAGGTGCGAGATGGGGGGAGCACGGATTCCTGAGATCTGATCCTACAACCAGTTAGGAAGTAAAGGTAGAGGTGAGGGGGAAGGCTTTGTGAGGAATGGGGTCCTCAGGAGGCTCTTCTCACTTGGCCTGTTCCCCCACAGCAACCCACCATGGGCCCACCATGTGGGCAGGGACCAACTCCGGCTCCGTGTTTGCCTATGCACTGGAGGTTCCAGCAGTCACAGCAGGTGGTGAAAAGCGGCCTGAGCAGGCAGTGGAGGCTGTGCTAGGCAAGGAGGTACAGCTGATGCACCGGGCACCTGTGGTGGCCATTGCTGTGTTGGATGGTCGTGGCCGTCCACTGCCTGAGCCCTATGAGGCTTCCCGGGATCTGGCACAGGCCCCTGACATGCAGGGTGGGCACGCTGTGCTCATTGCATCTGAGGAGCAGTTCAAGGTAAGCGTCCATGGGTGATGGAGATCCATCCAGGTCCCCATCTTGGACCCTTTAGAACCTCTTCTCTGCCCATTTCCCCTACTTGCTGAGAGTTAAATCCCTCCTATTCCACCAAAGAGCCTTCACCCAGTAGAGGTCCTTGAAGGACCTGGGTACACCCTAGGTCTGCCAGGTTCCCCTAAGGCCTTCTCCCTCACAGCCATCTCCAAGAGCCCCCAGGGACTTGTGGTTTGGGTACAGGCATAGAACATATGAATATGTCTAGTTAGTCTGGCTGTGGGTGAAGATGAGGAACTCTATGAAGCCTGGACTGAGCCTATGGGGGGGTGCAGTGGGTATCATTTCTACATTCACGGGTGGGTTGGGGCATGCAGGGCCAGTTGGGGGTCTGTAGCTTAGTGAGGAGTGGGTAGGACAAGGCTGGGCCTAACTCTTAGGCTGTCTGTCACCAGGTGTTCACACTACCCAAGGTGAGTGCTAAGACCAAATTCAAGCTGACAGCCCATGAAGGCTGTCGTGTGCGGAAGGTCGCCTTGGCTACATTTGCCAGTGTTATGTCTGAGGACTATGCCGAGACCTGCCTTGCCTGCCTCACCAACTTGGGCGATGTCCACGTCTTCTCTGTGCCTGGCCTGAGGCCTCAGGTGCACTACTCCTGTATCCGGAAGGAGGACATCAGTGGCATCGCTTCCTGTGTCTTCACACGCCATGGCCAGGGTGAGATGGGGCAGGCTTTTGGGAACAAATAAATGCTGGTACAGAAAGCTCAGGCTCTGCTCATGTACTGAGAAGGTGTTGGCCAGAGCTAGGCAGGCCTCAGCCTTCCTTACATGCTCCTTTTCTCCTGGTCACAGGTTTTTACTTGATTTCTCCATCCGAATTTGAGCGCTTTTCCCTGAGTGCTCGCAATATCACAGAACCACTCTGTTCTCTAGATATCAGCTGGCCTCGAAATGCCACCCAGTCCAGGTGTGTGAGGAGTGGGCCCCTTCTCCACCTCGGGATCTGCACTCCCTGGGGTTAATGCCCATTCCTGGTGTGAGGATGGGAGGTAACACCTGTAATAGTTCCCATCACATTCCCATCTATTTCTGTAGCCACAGGCTTCAAGAGTCACCCAAGCTGAGCCAGGCCAATGGGACCCGAAACATCACCCCGGCCCCAGAGAGCTGTGAAGGAAGCCCTAACTCTGCCCATGCCAAGAGATCTGGTGAGAGGGCACAGGGTTGGGGCAGGCTTTGGCTTTGAGGGTACCTGGGGATAGAGGTCAGTGCTACTGAGCCTACCAGAAGAGAGGCGAGGGTACCTGTGTGTGCACATGCATGTCCGGCTGTGGGTTTGGTCTCTAGATGCAGAGAATAGATACTGAGGAGCACTTGTTCCAACAGACACCACAGAGCCAGCAGAGGCCACACTCTCACCTGTGTCCATTGACTCAGCGACTAGTGGGGATACCACGCTGGACACGACAGGGGATGTCACAGTGGAATATGTGAAGGATTTCTTGGGGTGAGGCCAGCTGCTCTTTCCCAAGCCTCCATCCCCAGGGCATCTAGGGGTCTTCCTACCCCAGCCCCTCTGATTACTGCCCCTCTCCAGCTCTCCTGAGGACTCTGAGAAGAACCTTCGGAACCTGGAAGCAGATGAGGCCCGGGCCTACGCCCTTCTGATTAAATGAGGTGCTGTAAGGCAGCCAAGCCTTACCATGCAGCAGCTGCCATCCCTTGCCCCGGCTGGGACCCTGGCAGGCCTCTATAGTGGTGACACTCCTGGAAGCCTAGCTGCCTTTCCTTAGCTGTCAGAGGCTTAAGGGACCCATAGTCATGATCATCACAGTTCAGTGCTAGAAAGGGGCTGCCCTGTCAGCTTCGAGATCCTGGACATGTAGAAGGCCACCTCTGACTGTGGGTGTAGGATTCAGGTTCATCTGTTCAGTGAGCCCACTTCACAGGACAGTCACTGAGGCTGATAGGTCCTGCCTGTTGAGCCAGCACATGGAGCTTATGTGCCTACCATATCCTGCTATGGACCCAACCTAGCTGGAGCTATTTGGACCTCGGGAGCTAGTGCCTCTGCACCCTACATTGGGCATAGATACTACCCATACCCTCTTCTACTTGGTACCCTCCTAGATCCCTAGCAAGCCCATCTCAGGCTGCCACTGAAAGGGCCAGGGTTTGCTCCCGCGAGCCATCACCATCTGCTTACCCCAACCCACTGTCTGCCTTGCCTGGCTCCTTAACATTGAAGCCACACCTGTTAACCTGTGGGATCCAGTTTTGCTGATGCTGGGCCCTAAAGTGACCCCCAGCTTGAAGGTCAGTTGGAGGGAGTGTGCTAGAATCCTCTGTCTTGCACTCCATACTGTCCTTTATTTCTCCTCAAGCAGAGTATTTTTCTAACGCCTGGACTGTGCTGGCCAGTCATTTCTAAAGCAGTTTTGGTACTTGCTCCAGACCTGTGTGTATGCTCATGTGACTGGAAACTGCTAGGCACCATAACTGGAGTCAGTCGGGTGTGTGCATGTGTGTGGGGCCGTGAGGATGGGCTTCCCTGTAGACTCCACCTTGGGCTTTTCTGTCTTTTTTTAAAAACTAGTTTTTAATATTAAAAGTACTGATTTTTAATATTGAAAATAAAAGCATTTAATATCTTTAAAACTACATCTGCTGCACACAAGTGGACACACTGGTGGGGCTTTCGAGATGTGAGCAACACTGCTGGGTAGCTGAAGCGGATGCTGGGAGGCCTCTTCTTCCTCACTGGAGTCTGAAGTCTAGGCAGTGTCTAGGCTGGGGCTTGGCGGAAGGTGCTCCAGGCATGGAAGCAGCGGGTGAAAGCCCACTGCTCATTGCCTTTGCGGACCAGGCGCAGGCGGCGTGGCTGCTCATTTTCTTTAGAACGTGTGTGCTGGATATATACCTGGTAAGGAAAACAATGGGCCTGGGTAGTCTTCCGAGTCCTGCTGGACTGCCTATAGTGCCCCTTTCCAGACTTCTGCCCAGGATGATGGAAGGGGCAGGTGGTTCCTGAAGTCATCAGGCTGGCTTTAGTATTGTCCCTTTCTTACCTGGCAGGCCTTCAGACTCAGTTTGATCTCCACTTGACTTGTCTGGGTCCCGACCCACATGTAGACCTGAGGATGTAGTAGAGGAAATGGTCACCTGGGTGTTTTGTAGTGCTGAAGACCAAACCCAAGATCTTTGTATATGCTACTCAAGTGCATCCCATGGGGCTGGTGGGAATGCTTCCCTTCCGGCCCCACTGTCCATCTACAACAGGCAGGGGCTGAGGTGGGGGAATGTCTTACTTCCTGGCCATTGTCTAGCAACATGATGTCATCATCTGCCAGGTCATCTTGGCAAAAGTCAGAGCATTTCTCAGTCACTGCGAAGTAGCCCTTTTCATTGGAACACCTGAAGGGCAATGGTCAAGGTGAAGGTAGGGTCATGTGCCTCATGTACTCTGTGTCATTATCAGAGGCCTGTGTACCCTGGTGCCTACACAAGCTAGAGGAAGGGATAGGGCACTGACCTGAAGAGCCTTGTGTGTTTCATGTACTCTGCGTCATCATCATAGGGTTTCTGTGCACCAATGCCTACCCAGAAGAAGTTCTCTGGCTCCTCCCCTTCATTGATGACCTGTGGGAAGGGCCGGTCAGCCAGGGCCCTCATCTGCTCTCACCTCCATGCCTACCCCCACCTGTCACCTGTTTGCTGTAGGAGGCATCAAACATGGTGTTGAGGATGTCTTCTGCCAGCTTGGCTTCATCAGGGTCTGATGCCCGGCCCACCCAGGCATACACAATGCCTTGGTTGTCCTCACTTTCAAAGGGGACCTGTGGTGTGCACAGGGGGCTTGGGTCAGGCCTAGATTCTTGCCCACCATCCTCTGCCATCTTGCCCACAGCCTCACCTTGAGGATGAAGCAGAACTCAGAGTTGAGAAGGCTGGAGTCAGTGTTGATCTGGATGCACCTAGGAGATGGGGAGCGGTCAGCAGTGTTCTCCCCATCATGGGATCCTGCCCTTTCCCCAAGCCAGGTACCCACCGGGTGCAGAGGGCACTGCCATTGGTACGGATCTGATAGAGGCTTGGCTGAAGAGTACCCTGGGCCACTTTCCTCTTGCCCCGGTGAATGATGAACTTTCTTTTGAAATGGGACAGGAACTTGGGGTTCTCCTGCTGCTGTGTCATGCGTACTACCTGGGGATCAGAAGTGCTGGGTACTTCCCTAGGCCCTACCTGCCCTTCAAGGGCTAAGCATTCTCAGGTCAGGTTTGATCACCCTACCATCCCAACCATAGGCTATAGGGCACAGCTTAGGCTTCTCTGAGGGCACACCTCCAGCTTGCCAGGGAAGAGGCTCTCAAATTTCTTCTGAAGGCTGAAGGTGAAGGTGAGCCAGCCCATGTTGGAGGCCTCCCGGCCCTGCCAGAAGTAAACGATGCACTGAAAATCCTCCTCTGGCTGCTTCTCTGCCTCAGCTACTGCTTCTTCCACTTCAGTGCCCTCTGCTGAGGCCTTCCCCTCCTTGTCTTCCGTCTTCTCTTCCTCTTCATACTCCACAGGTACCCAGTACCTGTGATTTAGACAGTGGTGAGCAGGGGTTACATAGGGGAGAGGACAAGAGGGTGAAGTATTACCGTAGCACCTGCAGAGGAAGACATAGCAGTCCTGTGTGTAGAAGTGGCCAAACTCCTCCTCCGGCAGCCGCGTGAACTTCCTGCCCTCCAGCACGAAGCCTTCCATGCCATCCAGGTCCTCATTCCATTCCTCCATCAGCTGCTCTGCCTGCCATCCCATTCCCAAGTGAGGTCTGAGCACCATGCTGTGCAGAGCCCCCCATCTCTCACATTCCTCCCCTCACAGGCTTCACCCCACCTCAGCCAGTGCCATGGGTGGCTGCCGAGGCAGGAAGAGTGCAGTGAGGTCAGCCTTCATCTGGTCTTTCTTCTCAGTGTCACGCTTCACCTTCCCAAAGAGCCCTTGGCCCTGCAGCACGGCCTCGGCATTTCGAGTGTAGTCTACCGTCAACACATCGTCCCAGTTTTTGAACTTGGCCTTGAACACCTGTGGAGAACAGTATAATGCCATAGCTGGAGAGGTACAGCACAGTTAAGGTTGGGGCTGAGGGATTCAAGCAAGGTTTAGAAAAGCTGGTCAGAGCTCAAGGGGTGGGGTCTAAACAGGAGCTGGAGACAGGGCTTGGGAAGGTGGAGCTTAGCAGACAGAAGTGGGGACAGGCTACAGAGTGGATGGTTCTGCAAAGGTGGATTTGGGCCCACCTCTGTGGCACAGTAGTGCCACCAGGCCAGGACAGGGGTTAGGGCATAGTGGGCAGTGGAAAGAAAGCCACTGGGGGGGACGTACCTGAGCCTCGGTGCCCTCCAGGCTGCGGCTGACCACTGCATGGCGTGGCCGGTGCAGCATCCCACACAGCTCCTGCCCCAGTTTGAGTGCAGCGGCACGCACTAGTCGTGGGGACTTGCGGCCAAGCCAGATGAATACATCAGACCAGCAGTCCAGGATGTACACGCACCGTGTGTCCAGCAGGCTCTGCAGCTGTCAGACGAGAGGCTGGAGGTCAACGCCTGGCCAACATAGTTAGATAGGACCCGTGCTCACCTCCTGCCACCTCACCAGTCTCATTCCTGGCATCAGTTCCACCTTGGGCCGTTTTTTATGTTCCACTGAGAGCTTGTAGTTGATCTGAGGAAGTTCCAAGTAGCCCAGGCCCAGGCCCACCTGGCAGGAGGAAGAGAAGAGTATGGCAGACCCCACCACAGTTGCCCTGATCTGGGGTCAGGCTCCCCAGCTTGCTATTTGGACCTGCTTCCCTTCAAACTAAAGAGCTCCTACCAGTGGAAGGGCCTAGTGTTTTCTGGGCTTTTTTCTAGTGCAGGGAGCAGTACCAGGGTTTTGTCCACACCAGACAAGTGCTCTACTAGAGTCCCACTCAAGCCAGGGGAAGACATTCAACTTTTTTACTATTTTTAAGTAGGCATATTTTGCCTGTGTGTGTGTGTGTGTGTGTGTGTGTGTGTGTATCACTTATATCCTTGGTGCTTATGGAGGGATCTCCTGTAACCAGAGCTGCCATATGGGTCCTGGGACTTGGATCCAGGTCCTTTGGAAGAACAAGTGCTCCCCCCCTTTTCTTTTTTTCTTTTTGGTTTCTCGAGATAGGGTTTCTCTGTGTAACAGTCCTAGCTGTCCTGGAACTAGTTCTTGTAGACCANACTCACAGAGATATGCCTGCCTCTGCCTCCCAAGTGCTAGGATTAAAGGTGTGTACTGCCACCACCACCTGGCAGAACAAGTGCTTTTAACCACTAAGCCATCTCTGCAGCCCTGGAAGGACTTACTGGGTTTTGTTTGGTTAGCTGTTTTTTTTTTAATATTTGTTTATTATGTATACAGTGTTCTGCCTGCATGACAGAAGGGGACACC
>LOJH01026316.1:0-18441 GCA_001685095.1 Ellobius talpinus
GGGCGAGGGGGGCCACTGAGAAGGTGACCACATTGTCCGGGCCCCTTCACACCGGGACGGGCTGTCATGGAGGAGTGGAGGGGGAGGAGCGAGGCCTACAGATCGCGGCCGCGGGTCGGCTGGACGCAGACCTGCCTTTCACACGCGCCGGGCTTCCATTCATTCATCTTCCCGGCGCAGCGCGCACGCCTCCAACGACTCGGTAGATTCTTGTGCTCTGACACGACTCGATCGTCTGGAAGATAGCCAGCGAACACTAATATTGGAAATAGAAACTTTCAGGATTGCCTTTACTTAAATGAAAAAGGAAATTAGCATGGGGACTGCAGCGCGTGCCGTGGCTCGCGTGTGGAAGTCAAAGGACAGCGTTTGGAGTCCAGAAGATCGAGATTCAAGCGCCTTTGCTGAACTCCGGCCCCTCAATACTGCTTTTTCATTTGACCTACCCTGCACTGCTTTCCTCTTAATTAAAGCTCTATTCCGAAATTGATTGAAGCAAGATGCTCACTGAGCAGCATGTTGGTAGTTACCCAGAAGGCAAAAGAGTGGTGTCTTTCGTGTTTGTCATGGTTTGGATTTGCCAGCAGCTGGCTCACTGACCATCGGTCCCAGGTTTTTTTTTTTAGGAATGTCACACCTGTGTGATAAGGTCTCAGATGATTAAAGGTATAGACTAGCAACAAGAAAGCTTTGACATAGAAACCTTTGTAGACTACCTTTGCCAGATATTTTTAAATTTTTAAAAACTTTCTATAGACTAAAGACATTTGATTAGTTTGCAAAACGGACTTATCTTGGCAGAATTCAAGGCATTTTTTGCATGATTTACTGTTCTTTATTGATAGCAGTTTTCATGGCAATTTGGTTGTCTGCAAAAATGCCTCACAAATTGCTAGTGAAATTAACTGACTTTAAGAGTATCCGTGTTATGTAAGAACAAGAGGGAAGCTTTTACATTTAACTTAAACTCTCTTGACACGTTCTGATGTCTACATCTAACTGAATCTTCTACCTTTCTCTACCAAGTGTTAGGGGGAAATATGGGTAATAGAGGCAAAACTGAGAAGATCCTGAGCAATAAAATAGCAGTGTGTTATGTGATACGTCAGTTACATTTAAGTCTTGGATTGTGTTAAAGCCTCAATTTAGAGTCTTTAGATTTTGTTCTGAGTCAGTACAGAGCTGCTGATATTTTTAGGGTGGGGTAAAGAGTGAGATTTAGAGTTCCAAGGTCTGTACTTGTTCATTGTGAGCTCTTATGGGGTCTTACTGCCTGTGATGGGGCCAGATGTGGTGGGGCCAGAGGTACTCCTAGTGATGATCCTGTTGTGAAAGTTGCATTGAAACTAGTTGAGGATAGTGTGCAAAATGGCATTGAGGTACTCCTTTTTTTCCACCCCGCCTCTAGACTATAGTCATGTGGTATTCTTTTTAATATTTTTAAGATTTGTTTTTGGAGCTTGGCTATGGTGACTCATGCCTTTAATCCCAACACTTGGGAGGCAGAGGCTGGTGGAAAGAGTTCGAGGCCAGCCTGGTCTACAGAGTGAGTTCCAGGACAGCTAGGGCTACACAGAGAAACCCTGTCTTGAAAAGCAAACAGATTTGTTTTTGGTGCTTTATTTCAGCTCAGGGCCTGGTGCATACTAGTCATATTCTACTACTAAACTACACTAGTGCTTTTCCAGTTTTTTAAAGCAGCTGATTTATTTTACTATTGGATCAGTTGAGGAACTGTATTGAAGCTTGCAATCTTATTTGGTCATTGCTATTTTCATTTAGCCTGTAAGTTTCTTTAGGTTTTTTTTTCCGCAGTATGCTTGATTGTAAGCACTTAGGTCTCAACTTGTGGGTTGTGACCCCTTTCGGGGGTTAAATGACCCTTTCACAGGGGTCACCTAAGACCATCTAAAAACACAGATATTTACATTTTGATTCACAACAGTATCAAAATTACAGTTATGAAGTTGCAACAAAACTAATTTTATGGTTGGGGTCACCACAGCATAAGGAACTGCAGCATTCGGAAGGTTAAGAACAACTTAGAATCATGAGTAGGAAATTTTTCTCCCCTTTCATATCCTTTTATAAATATTTGTCAGATTTTTTTAGCCTTTGGAAATTCTATAAATGATCATTGTCAATTTGATACTGCAATGTTTTTAAATGTTTGAGCTTAGTTAAGTAATAGCTTGCAAATATAAATTGAGAAGGTCAAAAGGGTAAGGGAAGTGTATTGTTTCACAGAACATGTGGACAAAGGCTACTCCTCTTAGTTTGGAATTGTAGGAAAGTCAAAATTAGACTGAGTGAAGACGGCAGACTGTGCCCTCAACTGTCGTCTTGTGGTTTATGCTTCTCTTCAGGTAGCTTCTGCTAAGTTTTTGTTATTTGGAGAATACTTTCATTAGTAAAAAAAAATTCTTATTTTTTGTGTAGCTCTGGAACTCACTTTGTTGTAGATCAGGCTGGTCAGCCTAAAACTTGGGGAAGAGTTCTTCTGCCTTCTCAGTGTTGGGATCTACTGGTGCACACCACCACACCTACTAGTCTGGATAGTTCCTCTCTTTATACTTAGCAACCCACTTTTAAAATAAGACTGTTAAACATGGAGAAGCCAGCTGTGCTGGTGCGTGCCTGTAATCTGAGTCCTTGGAAGTGGAGGCAAGAGAATTGTGAGTTTGAGCATGGCCTGGCCTACATGTCAAGACCTTGTCTCAAAGCAAAATAAAATCTTTTTTTTTTTAAAGGTAGGCTGAGATTTAGGGGTAAGGGCGATTACTGCCAAGTTTGAGGATCTGAGTTGGAGATCTAGAACCCTCTTTGTTCAAACAGGACCTCATGCATAGTTGACCCTCTGACTTCCAAGGCCACACCAAGGCAAGTATACACACATAGAAAAATAAATAATATATGTTTGAAAGCTTTAAAAGAAAACAGAAAAATAGCCAGGTGTTATAAAATCAACAAAAAGCTTGGTTGGTAAGCAGACTTTGGCTTTTTTTTTAAGTGAGGAACCCATTTTGTTAGGAGCTATGTTCAGTGTTTATTTCACTTCACTTTTTACTCAATCTGTAATTATTTCACTTAGAGAAATGAGATGTGAATGTACACTTTACACATCGTAGTTATATAGATTGAGATGTAAAATGAGTCAGGTTGGCTTACTCCACATTGAACAAGAGTCCTAAGCAAATAGCACTTTCACGAAACAATTTCTAGAGCAGCTCTCAACTTGGGGGTTGAGCAGTCCTTTCATAGGGGTCTCCTAGGACCATCAGAGAACACATATTTATGTAATGATTCATAAAGTAACAAAATTCCAGTTAAGAAGTAGCAGCATTGGAAGGTTGAGAGCCACTGCTGTAGAAGGCTAAGAATATAAACTTCAGTAGAAGTACTGGGCTTCATAAAAGAATGTCTAATAGCTGCCCTAGCAATGATCAAGTCTCTTGTTAGATTGTAAGTTGTGCCATCTTTCTCAGGGAGATGACTGAGAAGTGGAAATGAGCATGGCTTGTATAGTCTCTTTTAAATTTCTCTGTGATGGAGAACGTTGAGATTTCTCAGTCTTACTGAAAATGGGAGTCAAATATCCTAAAGTGATCCTGATTTTTAGATGTATTCAGAGTTGATATTTGTGGCTTGTGGATCTCATGTTTATACCCAGATCAAGGTTCTGTATACAGGAACCTCTCTGTATGCACACGTCTGCTGCTGGGAAATTCTTGCTTGCCAATCCTTGGGCATTAGCAAGCAATGGGAAGCCTATGATCACAGCTTCAGGTACTGTCTGTCCCTTTTCCTGTCCTTACTGAAGAGTCTAGTCACATCTAGAGAAGAAAGGATTTCCTTTCATCTAAAAAATAATCATTTTTTGTCTTATAGTCAGAAACAAGTATTTGTCACTGAATGTATGTGTGTACAAGAGCGTGCGTGTATCCCTCTGCCTATATCGTAATTTTAAAAATACATTATTCCATGGAAATTGATGGGAGGTTTAGTCATACTATGCCAAGTGGATTTATGTTGAATCATGACAAGCCTGACTAGTATTTCCAGGAATGTGGATTTAGTGTTCTAAGCAAGTGATTTTTAAAAAATGACCTTTTAATCACTGCCTGTTTGAAACAACTGTTTGCTTTTGTAGTGGCTATTTTTAATATAATAGGCAGATCTTTATTAATTACTAACTTAGTTTGTGTCAGTCATCACATAGCAAGTACTTTATATATATTAATCCAATGCTTGCAGCAGTTCTGTTAGATAAGTGGAGTTATTCTTACTTCACAGATGAGGAGACCTTTAAGGCAGCCACGTCCTAGAGTATGTGCTCAAGCATCACCCTTGCGTCCATCTGCTGGACATGCAGGGGATCTTCAGAAAGGGAGCTTAGTGTTGGTAAGCTTACCAGGGGCTTTGTTTCAGCTGTGACATAAGAGTGTGTAGACAGGCTTTAAGGTAATGCTTGCATGATCATGTTGAATTAAAGCATAGAATTCTAAGGAAATAGCCTGGCTTTGCCTCATATGCAGTGGTGTGTTTGCATGTAGCTTAGACATCCTGCTGTGAACTTGATAATATATCTAGTGTAACACAAATGCCACAGCAAGGTCTGCCATGTTCTTTAGGGAACAGTGACAAAAAATCATGTAGATTTTCAAAGTAAGAGCTGGTTTTTACCTAGAACATCTTATGTTTAAAGTTTGTTGATTTTATTGATAGCAAGCCCACAAATATGGAGAGTTCATTGTGTAATAGTCATGTTTTAGTACTTGGTCTAGCACTTTTAGGTAGATTTCAAAAGACAGCAAGTGACTGCTTCCCTTCTCCTGATCTTGTTTACCTCTTAGAATATTTTGCTAGTGGAAAGTTTCAGTGAAGTTTTAAAAAGAAAAGAAATCACAGACAGGAATTTACTTACTGTAGACCAAGTCATTTAAGTGAGGTTTACCAGGGTGAAATTTATTTTGGGGAACAGTTGAGCTGTAATGCATATTAACATGTATGGAAGCTTGTAACTGCAACATACTGTACAGAATTTAGCTGTAATAGTCGGTCTTTGCTTTTACAGTGGCAGATTTTGTTTTTTTGAGACAGGGTTTCTCTGTAGATTTGGAGCTCTTGTAGACCAGGCTGGCCTCAAACTCACAGAGATCTGCCTGCCTCCCGAGTGTTGGGATTAAAGACACATGCCACCACCATTTGGCTTACAGTGACAGATTTTAATTCAATGTATTAGTATTTCCATATGAAATCTTAGGGGACAGTAGCCTGGCAGCCACAATGTCTGTCCATTTTAAGTGTCGCCGAAGGCAAGGATATCTGATTTCTTAGTAGAAAGGTGAAAAGTGCATATTTTTTCTCCTTATATTTTAGATGAATTAAGTATTTTATAGGTAATGAATTTATATTTTTACAAATTGTATTTTATCTTACCAAGATTATATAGGTGCTAAGTTAGGACTTATACCCCACAGCCAAATCTCAAGCGTTAATTGATGTTAAGGGGGGAAGTCCATCAAAATTCAACCAAAACTAAAATATTCAACTCTACTTTTCAGTAAAATTTGTACATTGAAGATAAAATTGATGCTTAGGTCATCATTGAACATGAATAAGTTAATATGAAATCATCCCAATGAAAGTCTATACCATATGGCTTGGATGGTAGGGTTATGAATTATATATGTGTAATATATAATGCGTATATTAGATACAGACAAGAATATACACATAAGCATATATTTTCTTTTGAAATTGTATAGTTTATTTTTTATTTTGGCTCTATAAACTTTATAATGGTATTTAGCCTTTATTGTGCTTTTAGAATTTTTTAAAAATAATTAATCCATGCTCATGATCCAGAATTCAAATAGATTCCTTTAGCATTTGTCATTGTATTTGGTGATGAAGTCTGTAGTCACTAGATTTTTCTCGTTGCATTGCTATGGATAGAATCTATCTGAAAATTTTTAAATGCTTTATATAAATTGCTCAGAATTATAGAAAAAAATTGCCGATTGTATTTATATATAATTTGACTGCTGTAAAATGCTTTGGAATACAAAAAAACCTGATTATATTATTTTCTATTAAGCATGAATTAATGTGAAACATTAAATGCATCGATTGTCTCAGACTGAGTCATGTCTTTGCTTTTTATTTATTACTTGTGTATAAGTCTGTGTGAATATGTATGTGGGTGCCTGTGGAGGTCAGAGGACCTTGGGTTCTCTGGAATTGTAGTTACAAATGGTTGTGAACCCCTATGTGGGTGCTTTATACTCTACAGGAGCAACAAGTACTCTGAACACTAAGCCATCTCCCCTGCATGCACAGGCTAGCAACACACACACCATTTTTGTTTTTGAGACAAGGTTTCACCATATCTCTGATTGGCCCAGAACTCAGATCCACCAGTCTTTGCCTTTGAGTGCTGAGATTAAGGTGTGTACATTGGCCTTTTATACACTCATTTAGTGAGGGGACACATGCTAAGGGGATTAGAGGATGGGGGGCTGTGAGAGTTGGTTTTCCACCGTGTGGATTATATGTGTTTTGTATTTGGTTTAATTTTGAAAGCACAATTGAGGGTGTCCTATTTGGCTGGATAAATTATTTAAATTTATCCTAAAAAACACTTCTGTTTAAAAATTTTAGAGATTATCATTTGGTGTATGAAATTGGTATTGTTCTGAGTTAAAAAATAATGGGAATTGTATATGCCTGTGCATATATACATAATACCTATGTGCATACATATGGTTTAGAGTAATAGTACATTATGTACATATATGGTTTATAGTAATAAACTAGAAACCACTTGGAAAATCAACTTTTTACTCCATTGTTATATTCATACTTTAAAAAGAGAGTCTTTTAAATATATTTTATTTTTATTTATGTGTGTGGGAAGGGGCCGGAGGAGGCCAGAAAAAGACATTGTATTCTTGGAGCTGTACTTACAGTAGTTGTGAGCCACCATATGAGTGTTAGGAATTTAACCTGGGTCCTCTGGAAGAGCAGCAAGTGATCTTACCCACTGAGCTTTCTCTCCAGCTCTGTATTCTTCTTTTTGTCTGTCTGCCTACTACCTACTGTTCTGACTTGTGACAGTTGTTCCTCTTTTTTTCCTACTATAGAAGTTTTTATTTTATTTTTGAAAAAGGGTTTCTCTCTGTAACTGTTCTGGCTGTCCTGGAACTTGCTCTGTATGCCAGGCTGTCCTTGGACTCAGAGATCTGCCTCCCTCTGCCTCCTGAGTACTAGGATTAAAGGCGAGCGCCACTGTAGCTGGAGACTGCCTGTTCGTTTCCCGGCTGCCCACACCCAAGTAATCACACAGAAACTATATTAATTACACCACTGTTCCACCCATGACTCGGCATATTCCTAGCTAGTTTTTACATCTTGAATTAGCCCATTTCTATTAATGTGTGTATCACCATGAGGTTGCGGCCTACCGGTAAGGTTCTGGCGGGCTTCTGTCTCCTTCAGCAGCTAGGCATCTCTTTGACTCTGCCTACTTTCTCTCCATATCTCTGTTTGGATTTCCTGCCTGGCTTTACTAAGCCATTGCCTGAAACAGCTTCTTTAATAACCAATGGTAATAAAACATACATTATTCATAACAGAGTGGAATCCCACATCATGCCACCACTGCCCTCTGATTTTTTTAATTAAAATTTTCATGCATTATGTTCTTACCATGTTTTTCTTCTACCTCCTCCCAGTCTCTCCCTACTTCCCTACCCAAACAATGTTATGTTCTTTAAAACTCTCACCAAAATGAAAATCAAAACAAGCAAAAGACCAATAAGACAAAAAAGAAAAGCCCAAACAAAGCAAAAGGAAAGAAAAAATTCACAAAAATACCACTGAGTTTCTTTTTTTATGTTGGCCAGCTCCTCCTGGGCCTGGGTCCTGCCCTGGAGTGTGGTTGATATACCCAGTGACACTCAGTTGGAGAAAACTGATTTTCCCATTGCCAACAGGTATCAATTGCAGAGAGCTTCTTGGTTTCTTGGTTAGTGGTAGAAGCCGGTGTCTGCTTCTCCCTGTTAGTGCTAGGACCCTCTCTACCAGGCCTTGTTCGTGCTGCAACAGTCATACATGCATGTGTACATATGTGCATGAATCCTGTGAAGGCTCTTTTCTTGGAGTGTCTTCATCTCTGGCTCCTGTAGTTTTTCTGCCTTTTCCACATAGATCCCTGAGCCTTTTGGGAGCGCTTTAATGAAGACATCCCATTCAGGACTGCGTGCTCCACACAATTTCTCTCTCTGCAAATTGTCCAGTTGTGGATCTCTGTTAATTCTCACTGCAAGAAGTGTCTTAGATGTGCGTTAAATAAGGCATTGATCTCTTGATAGCATGCAGAGTGCATTCCAGTACCCTGATGGTAGTCAGTAGGGGTGAAGCTTTTAGTTAGACACCAGCTGGACCTTTGTGTTCAGTGACTTGTGTTGTCTTCAGTAATAGAGCCTTAACATGAGGTTGTGGAGAGCAACCAATAAATAGCCTTGGCAGTAGCCTGTGATGTTTGGGGTGGAGGTGGGTGTCTATGGAATTCTTTCTTCAGTGACTCAACTAGATAATAGCTCACTCCTGGTCACTGGAGGCTTTACTTGGTGGAATAAGATATCTAGTTCGGACATTGTCTCCCCTATTTATCCCCCCCCGCTTTTTTTTTTTGCATGTGGTGGGGGGGTTGGGTTTGACACATGGTTTCTTTATGTAACCCTGGGGCTGTCCTGGAACTCACTTTGTAGACCAGGCTTCAAATTCAGAGATCATCTGCCTCTACCTCCCAAGTGCTGGTATTAAAGGAACATTCTGCTACTGTCCAGCCTTGTATTTATTTACTTAATAGTAAGCTGCATTTTACACTAATACTAATAATATTGGAGATAGAGTCTAGGGTACTTGTTGAGTAGGTAAGTGGTCTGCCTTAGTTTTGTTTTTATTTTGAAACAGGCTGTGAGATGCCTAAGGCTGGTCTTGAACTTATTCTGTAGCCTGTGTAGGCCTTGAACTTGTCATCACCTTTCAGCTTCTAGAATTACAGCTCTGTAACAACAGGCCTCACTAACTGTTCAGCTTTGGTAGCAAAAATGAGCAAGCAAAAAAACCAACAAAACCCTGAAAAACCTATATTGTGTATAAGAAAAAGATGCTGCTGCCATTGTTGGGTAGAAATTTTGAAGAAAAAAACAAAAACAAATGGAGTGTAATTTTGGACTTGTAATCTGACGTCAGCTTCTAGAATTCGTAGTATAAGTCCTCCTGGAGAAGGCCGTGAATAAGATTGTGGGCATGGCCTGAAAAGGTCGGCCTCTACTCTTCTGTCTGTGGGCCAGGCAAGGACTCCTACAGTCTGTAGGAGTAAGATTAGATTAAAGCTAGGTTGTTTTAGTAAATATACAAGCCAGCTGAACAGAAGAAAAAAAGCTTCATTGATGTGGTCAAAATGAGTAATGTATAAATTAAGATCTGGGCCAGACATACCACACAGTTGGTGTGTTTTAAGTTTTATTTTTATATTTTGCACTGCTGTTACCCGAACCCAGGCCTTACAGATGCAAGGCAAGTGCTCTGCCATTGAACTAGTGTTCTGCTTGTGTTTATTAGATAAGGTGGTATAATGGGCATGCTGGCATTATAGCCTGTCAAATCGCATTACTTACCACTTTCGCCTAAATCACATACCGCTTTCTGTTATCTAGTGCACTATGTTTCTAGTTCCCTTCTTTGGGTGACTTGCACTAACTAGTCTGTTTGATGTGCCCCGTTGTCTTTTTCGTCTGGTTTCTTGTCTCACTTGGGTAGAACTGCATTTTTTTTTAAAGAAGTAGTACATGGGCTGAGGTAAATGAGTATCATTTCTTCTGTGGTATAGCCACTGAGATTTCCTTTGCTCCATTAAATAATCCCCCACCCCCCACAGTCATGCAGATGGTTCTGATTGAGCTCAGAGGGTCACAAAACATTAGACAGAAAAAATAGGAGGGGGAAGAACGGCTTGTTTATTGGGAGTGGGAGGTAAGAGAGGGCACTGGGGATGAATGTTTATATACATGTATGAAATTGTCAGAATAAGTAAGTAGGTATACATGGAAATGAAATGGTTTTGAGACCTTGGTAACTAAGCAGTATTATGCCTGTATTGGTATTTGAAGCCACTCTGTCTTCAGCATCTATTGTAGCTGTTCATAAGTTTTTGTTCATTTACACAATGGCTTGTTTTCCTTTTGAAACTATTAGCATACGTGTTTTCATCCATTGTTCTGGTGCTTCCTGAATTTTTTTTATTTTTGTAGTTTTAATTATTGAAATATTTTCCTTTGTAATTCTTAACTAGTTGACTATTCCACTGTACCACTGTTGGTGTCATGAAGGTGGTAGCCAACAGCATTGCAGCCACAGACTTTGTAGTAGCTCCACAAAGTTCTCTGGGATATCTTTGTTCATAATAGTTACCCTCAGCCCGATGGTGGCGGCGGCACATACCTTTAATCTCAGAACTCAGGCAGCAGAGGCAGGTGAATCTCTTGAGTTATGAGTTTGAGGCCAGAGTGGTCTACAGAGTCTGTTCTAGGACAGCCAGGGCTGTTAACAGAGAAACCCTGACTCGAAAAACCAAAGAACAGCAAAAGAGTTCCTCTCCTTGGTGGTGTTTTTCTTTTGGCAGTTCTTTGAGGGCTTTGATGGTCCAGGCAGAGACAGGAGGTGCTCCCTTACCTTGGTCGGTTTCACCGTAGTGCTCATGACTCGTCTTTTAATGCCACCGATCTTCTATTTTTATTTTCATGTATTTTTTTTTGTTTTTTGGGGGGGGGCAGAGCAGGCAGATTTAACAATCTGTGTACTTCAGACACAGGATTTTGCTTGAACCTAAGTGGCATGGCGGAGGCGGCTGGAGTCTGAGCTGAGAGATGTGGGACAGCTAAGAAAGTTACACTTTGGCTGCCTCCAGTCACACAGCAGGAAGGCTGGATATTCTTAGACATGACAGCTCAAATCCACCACTGACACGTCTATTGGTGTTCATTCGCTAACAGTTTTCCTTTTTTCTTCAGAATTTAGACTATTTTGGGGGAAATTTTATGTATTTCCTAATCTTTTCGGTCTGATTGATTTTTTTTTTTGAGGCAGAATTTCTCTGAGTAATAGTTCCAACTGTCCTGGAACTCGCTTTATAGACCAGGCTGGCCTCGAACTCACTGCGATCCACCAAGATCTTATTTTTAATTTGTCAGTGTTTTTCTTTCTGATCCTTTTTTTTGAGTATTCTTTTTGTTGTGTGAATTCTAATTTGTCTTATTAAATGAAACCCCGGAGTCAAACGGGAAGGTCAGAGAAGCAGAGCAGCTAGCCACTAGAGTTCTGACCCCTCTGAATGCTCAGACCAAATAAGCAAGATCCTGTTCGTATGAATCCTCAGTCTGAATCCTTAGCTCCTGTCTCCTCCCGCCTTATATTCCTTCTTTGCCCAGCCACATCGCTTCCTGTCTTCACCTACCTAGTGGTGAGATTAAAGGCCTGTGACTCTCAAGTACTAGTATTAAAGGTGTGTGCCACCACTGCCTGGCTTCTATGGCTAACTAGTGGCTTAGCTCTGCACTCTAATCTTCAGGCAAGCTTTATTTGTTAGATCACAAACAAAGTATCACCACACTTTTTCTTGTTATATGTGCATGTAAAATCATAACTTTGGTTTTCTCTCTCTCTCTGTGTGTGTGTTTGTGTGTGTGTGTGTGTGTGAGAGAGAGAGAGAGAGAGAGGGAGAGCACTCTTTGCCTGTTTCCTTCAAGATTTCTACTTATTTTTGAACTCAGGACAGCAGTCCCAGTAGGTTGAGAATAGCAGAGGGAATTGAGGTATCTGCTTTCTTAATAAATTTTCCTTCAGCATATCCCTTTACTGCACTGAAGGAACTGCCAGCTTGGTCTGCATTGATCCAGTTACCTCTTGTCCCTCTGCCTTCTCAGTGTCCCTCTTTCTGCTTTTGCTGTACTAGTGTGTTTTAATTGCTTTGTACTATAGTTTTTAATAAAAATTTTAAGTTAGCACACAAAAAATAAGTTTCAGTACAATGTAGTAGCATTTCATTTGTATTTTAATAAAGCTTACCTGAAGATCAGAGAGTAAAACAGCCACACTGATCAGCCTACAGTGGTGACATACACCTTTAATCCCAGTAGCCACATTAGTTTGCTATAGAAACTGGTTGGTAATGGTACACACCCTTAATTCCAGCACTAGAGATGATTACATGAGGAGACAGCTCTCAGTCCCATTCTGAGATTCCTGGAAGCAGGATCACCATTTTGGACTGAGGTAGAGGTTGGAGCCAGTGACTGGCTGCTTTGCTTTTCTGACCTTCAGGTTGAACCCTAGTTTCTGTCTCTGGGTTTGTATTAATCGTGCTACAGTATAATACTTTCATATATCCGCTCCATCCCCACTGTCTTCTGTTTTCCTACATAGTTTTCTGAGATAATGATAGTACAGTCATTCATTAAAACATTGATTGATTACCTATGAGATAGGCACTCTTGTTACCTTTTAAAATGTGTGTGTGTGTGTATGAGTATGAGTGTATGACTGAGTGTGGGGATGTGAATGCAGGTGGCTGTGGAGGCCAGAAGAAGGCATTGGGTTCCTTGAAGTTGGATTTACAGGTGGTTGTGAACCACCCCACATGAGGGGTGCCGAAGTTTAATCCTTTGGAAGGTAGCTGGTACACTTAATTGCTGAGCCATCTCTTCGGCACTGTGATGTTTGAATGCATAGGGATAATGAACATAGAGGTAGCACATTACTTGACAGTAACTACTTAACACTGATCAAGTTAAAATTTTCAGGAGACTGGTATGATGACTCATACTTGTAATTCTATCATTCCAGAGGCTGGGGCAGGTGCATCACTACTGTTTGAGACCAGCTGATGCCTAAGTGAGACCCTGTTTCAAACAAGAAAGCAACAACAAAAAGTGAAAACTAACAGTTTTCATGAGATGTGAGGGTTGAAGTTCCCATTTTCAAAAATCAAAGTGCTGTTTCTGTGTTTTTCACCAGCCCTCATCTGTACCTTTGATTTAGGGCCTTGACCTTGTTGATGTTAAGTTCGTAAGCAGCGAAACAAGGGATATGCGGGGGCACTGAAGCTAGTTACCAGTCTTGCTTTGTCCATTAGTTACTGCTGTGGCATTATGCTTGCATAATTACTTGGTTTCTTCAGGAAGGGAAACATTGACATGAGAGTCATTTTGGGTATGGTGATCATGTGGGTAGTCATTTCCAAACAAGTCACCAGCATTTTTTTTCTTCACGTTACTACATTTGCTATGTTGTGATTGGGTTGGAAAGGTCTGATGGATAGACAAAACTGTTGAGTCAAGGACTGTAATTTAAAGAGCATGCACCAGGCAGGTTAGGTTCTTCTCCTGTGATAAGTTGCTGAGATATGAATGCTAATGATTCAACTTCTGCAATTTGTTTCCTTATGGTAAAATTGAAGGGTCTAGCCAGAGCACCCTGGACTTTGGAAATCTTGTTCAGTATGCTTCATTTACTCATCTGCTGGCTTTTCAAAGTCATAACACCTGACAGAACTGATGACTAATTGAAATTGTCACCTGTTGATGAGTTGCGTGCCAGACTGTAGGGTTATCACTAAAACCCCTCACAACTCTTTGCAAATGAGTTGATGCTTAGGGAGTTTTAGTCACTTAAATCCCTATTCTTAAAGTGTCACCCAACTAATTAAAATTTAAAGGAGTTGTCAGATAAGGACTACAACTAGATCTGTACTATAGGCTCCCCCTACATGCACCCTATTTTGTAATATTTCCTCTTAGTCCATCAGAGATTGGCAGATCTGGGATTGCATTCATGTCATTAGAGGAAATTTGTGGTAGTGAAGTCAGAGCCTGGGAAATGGGAGCTCTTAGTTGCAGCATTGCTTGCAACCACAGGATGGTAGGTGAGCAAGTATGCCAGACCTACAGGATATTTCTTTCTCCAGCCTCCTTTGATCTTTAATTTGGTTCTTGACTTCAGTATCCATTATATTCCTTTAATAAATAGTTCAGCTGCATATTATGTTCTAGCCATTCATTAAAATATACAAAAGCACAGAAAATGAGGCCCAAGTTTCAGAACAGAAAAGGGACTAGGAGTGTCTTGTGCTGTCTGGAGTGTTACTGTAGAGTGACTTCACAGTGTTGGGTCTCTAGTCTGAGAGGACTACAGTGACGACTCCTCCTGGCTCCCCAGAAGCAGTGGGTAGACATGATACAGAGAGGAGAGCAAAATGTGCATATCATAGCAGACCTAGTAAAATAAAATCTCTATCCACACAGTGTATTTGCAACCAGGAACAATATAGTTAGTATATAGTTTCTCAGTGTTTCCCTCTGTAGCTCTGGCTGGCCTGGAACTTGCCCTGTAGACCAGATTGGCCTCCAACTCAGAGATCTGCCTACCTCTATCTCCCAGGTGCTGAGATTAAAGATATACACAATCATCGCCCAGCATAGTTTCCTGTTTTTTAAGAAACATGAAATAAGAGGCTGGAAGGATGGCTCAGTGGTTAAGGGCATGGACTGTTCTTCCAGAGTAACCCAGTTTGGTTCCCAGCATCCACATTGGTACCACTAGTTACCAGCTCCAGGAGGGATCATTTGCCTCTGGCTTCAGTGGACACCTGCATGCATGTGCACAAAGTCTACATGTGCACACATATGTAATTAAATATGTATATATATTAAAAGGTTTATAATTCTGGAACCATTCCAGATAAACAAGGAAATGAAGCTCTATAATAGAAATGCCCTTAGGTTATTCCCTGGTAGAGTGTACATTCCTGGTTGATTGACAGTTGAAGGAAAGCTTTTCATCTGTTGACTCATCTAGTTCCAGCAGTGAGTCTTCTTGGATAAGTGCTGCAGTGCTCATCTTTTTGGCTTTTTGAATCAAGGTTTCTCTGTGTGGTCCTGGAACTCTCTCTGTAGATCAGACTGGTCTCGAGCGGTCAGAGATCTGCCTGCCTCTGCCTCCGGAATGCTGGGATTAAAGATGTGCACCACTAGTGCATGATGCAGATTTAATGATGAGGAAGGCGAGGGACAGAAAAACTGACACAAAATTGCACAATATGAATGACAGAACTGGGTTATAACATGGATGTAGATGTGAATCGAGCCCACTATATCCCACGTAGGAGTGAAAAACTTGTGTTCTTTAAATTGCTGGCTGAAGCTAGGTTTAGTCTTTTGATGGTAGATGCTGGAGGATCAGGAATTCAAGCTCTTCTGCCCTCTGCTTCTTAATCTCTTTGAGACCAGCTTAGCTACATGGATTCTTGCCTCCAAAAAAAAGTTTTTATAAAACGATACACACTGTGAAAAAGGCATGTTATTGATTTTAGTAGATACATAATTACTGTCAGGTGCTGTAAACATTCCCAAATGTTTATTTTACATTTCAATAACTTAACTTCCATATAGACCAGCAGTATGGTGTGGGGTTACACTTGGAGTTACTGCTTCGAATCTATGTTAGTGCTGAAGGAGCTGTGTGCTAAACTGAGGGGCTTTATACACTTGAAGATGAAAGGTTAGGTGGTCCTTTCTAGAAGGAAAGCCCCAGTTGTTTATGGTGTGAAGGTAGTGGTACACACTAATCTTTATGTCCGGAAGAGATGATTAAATGCATGTTTGCCTTGCAAGTTTGTGACAGATTTGAATATTTAAAACTACAACAAGCATACCAGGATTTGGGGAACTAATGAAAAATTGATGTGATCAAAGTGAGAATTTAAAATTTCATCACATTTATTATAGAAAATAACACAGACATAGGGTAGACCCAGGAAACACTGAGCCATATTAGGACTGACACATTGATAATATTAACTTGTTGACATGTGCTAGTTTTTACAGAATACTGAAAAGACTGAGTGTGTGTGTGTGTGTGTGTGTGTGTGTGGTTTCTTTCCAGCTAGTTAGATTTATCCTGCTCATGCTTGGCTTTTTCCTTTCTTTTCAACTTTCTTCTGTTGGTACAACAGCTTACTAATACTGGGATCCCTAAAGTACAGTACTGAACTCTTTATTTCACCCGTATAAACTTAGCTGATCTAAAACCAAGTTTATTCTTTTGCACTTGAACTGATGGTATTTTTCTCTTCCCTTAGTTGCTGTGGGTATTTAATCTCTCTGACCTGGTAGTTAGTGGCTTCCACTGCTTAAACGGTGAGGTGTACTTTAGCTTGACACCTGAGGCCGTCATAGTCTCTGTAGCATACTGCCCAGGCTCTTCAGTTCTGTGACCACCCCGCTCTCAGGTATTGTTCATGATCCTCTAGGTAACACAGCACCACTTTATGGCTTTGCTCTTCTCTTGTCTGCCTGTTTGTGGTTCACTTATATACAGTGGCCATTCAAGGGCAGCCTGTCTCTTAGGTTAAAAATGTGTTATTTTGAGAGTAGCCATAATCTATTGTTAGCCCTTACTTTTTTGTCCAAATGCATTCAAATCTAACAATCCTGGTAAAATGTGGGTGTTTCAGATGTGGTTGGAAAAAGCAGGCATGCATGGTGGGTGCGCTGGTAGTCCCAAAACTCAAGGTCATCATCATCTACTACAATGGTGAGCTGGAAACCAGCCTTAGCTACATTGATTTTTGAGACAGGGTTTCACAAAGTTGCACAGACTGACCTCAAAATGGCTAGACAGCATAGGCTGGCTAGGAATACTGAGTCTTGATTTAGCCTCCCGAGTCCTTCAATTACAGATGCAAAGCACCATGCCCATTTTAAGAAGTTTTTTTTTAAATATATAAATGCAGTGCAGCTCCACCATCTGTACTCTGTAGGAAGCAACATTTTAAAAATGAATGTGCTTAGTTGTATGTCATGGCATATGATTTTAGTCCTAGCACTCAGGATGCAGAAATAAGCAAATCTCCTTCCAGTCCAGCCAGGGCTATATAATGAGACCCTGTCTCAAAAAAATAAAATATTTTAACATATTAAGAAAGTTGAGTCATTGAATTTTATATATAATCTTTGATGATCTAAAAATGTGCAAATAGGGTAACTACATTTTTTATAAAAATCACTTAAATTTGAGAAGCATTTTTGTCTTAATGAAAAGTGGTCTAATTGTCCTAGAGGTTGGTTTGTAGTCTAATTCTTTGTATAAAACTTGTTTATCGTATTGCTGTCGTGGCTTTGTTTAAAAAAACTTAAAAATTTTACTGTATATTATTTTCCATTAGGAAACCACCCCTACTACTAATCCCCCACCTGCGGAAGAGGAGAAAACAGAATCCAGTCAGGAGGTTGCCAACCCAGAGCACTATATCAAACACCCTCTCCAGAACAGGTGAGCTTCTCACACAGACTCAGTATGGCTGGTTTTAGGCATACATGCTCAGGTATCATCCCCTAGATTTTTGTTAGGAGAAGGAATGCTTCTCTGAAGAATAGAATCATAAAAACAGGACAGTGGTCGACCATGGGAACCAGGAACATGGCTGAGTCAAGGTTCCACAGCTTCTGTTGGGTTGGACAGTTAAAATAACTCTTTGCTGATTTCAACAAAGATTTTAGTAAAGTGTAGGTGAAGGAATGAGAGATTGAAACATTTGAAAAGTGTATAGCACATAGGAAGCAAGGATGGACAGCGAAGGCAGACTGAGCAAGGAGATGGTGTGAAGGTGAGAGGAGGTTGGCACATGGAGATGAGATAGGGACTAAGAAGGTCCATTTTCATAATTAACAGTGCATCGGAAAGATGGGTGGTAGTTCCCTATCAAGTTTTCTCTAGCTGTACCTATCCCTCCCAGTCTGTTTCTGGTTTAGTTAACTGGTTTTTCAGATTATGTAATGAAAATAATTTTTACTTCACTGACAACTGATGGTGGAAAGAAAATGGAACCTCGAAATGTACATGAACCTGGAGAAAAGTAAACTGGAACTGACTTCTGAAAACCCAGTTTCTGATTTCTGTGTATGTTTGCCTGAGACAGGTTTCACTGAATTTACTTTGAAAGTCTGCAGGCCTGTTTGTAATTGTCATATTTTTGTCCTTCATTATCATATTGTTGACATACTAAAATGATAATTAAAATGTAGTTGATAGAGTTTCTTCATAGGAGAGACCCTTGATTCAGTGTATCTGCCCTCACTGAAGAACATAATTAATTCTGTATGATGGTGAGGATTGTCACTGTTCATAAATGGTCTTTACGGATGAGGACTAGGGATATAGCTCAGTAGTAGAACGTTTGCCTAGCAAGTGTAAATCTCTAGGTTTGGCCCTCAGTTTTGCAAAAACAAATCATAAAAAGTTGATAAAATTCAAGGTGATAGCATGATGGAGGAGGTTCATCTGTCTTATGTGTTACTTTCATTGGTTAATAAAGAA
>LOJH01026317.1:0-11108 GCA_001685095.1 Ellobius talpinus
GGACAAAAAGCAGGCCTGCTCTCCCCTTTCACTACACTAGAGAACACGGAAGTCCTGGCAGCAAGAGCCACCTGTCACAGCACAGCCCTGGGAAGGCAAACATTCCCTTTTTGTCCCTTATCTTACTGCCTCTGCTGATCACCTGTCTTTACAGCTTCTCACCCCCAGTTAATAATAAACAGATGAACGGATCACTGAGGGCACAGATCTGTGCTAACTTCCCATTTCTCGCTCTAGAGGGAAGACTCCTCTTCCGGCACAGAAAGGGGTTCCCTTCCTAACTGTCAGCGTTTTCTATCCCCTCCTTTAAGGTCTGCTACCAGAAAATCACCTGCTTACAAACAGAACATCTTGTGCTAGAAATGTTTAAAAATGGCTCCTTCTCAGACTGACTCTAAACTCTGAATTACTATGACATTTTACAGGTCATTAGTGGAGGTTTTAGACGAATTAGAGCCATGATTTGACTTTTTAAGTAGAGAACATTCACTTGACACTAAGACTACAAATCATCTCTTAGAAAACAAGCCACGTAAGGACAGTAATGCAGCCCAATCGTCCTAGATGCGGTGAGATTTCTTGACTCCTTCAGATATTTGTATAGGAGGGGCCAACGCTTCCCAAACACAGTATGTCTGGTTTATTCAGATGTGCGGACCTACATGCAAACACCCCGAGGACAAGCTCCATGACACACAGTCTGACAGAATGTTCTTCTAAAAATACACACACACACACACACACACCACCCACACACACACACAGATGAATGCACATGTACTCCTGTTAGATAACTTCTAGGGAAGATAGTGGAGGTTCAAGAGCAATGGTATGCACNGCTTTATTTATTAATGAATAAAGAAGATGCTTGGGCCTATGACAGGGCAGAATAGAGCAAGGTGGGAAATCCAAGCAGAGATAGAGGAGAAAAGAAGATGGAGTCAGGGAGGCTCCATGTAGCTGCCAAAGAAGACACATGCCCGGAACATTACCTGTAAACCATGAGCCTCATGGTAAAATATAAAATAGGAATGGGTTTAATTCAAGATGTAAAAGCTAGCTAGAAAGACATCTAAGCTATTGGCCAAACAGTGTTGCAATTAATAATATAGTTTCTGTGTGATTATTAGGATCTGAGCCATTGGGAAACAAAAGAGCGGTCTCCGCCTATATATGGGTGCTGGAGAGATAGCTCAGGACTTAGGAGTGCTAGTCCTGCAATCACAGGATGAGAGTCTGGGTCACTGCACCCGCATAACAAGCCAGGCATTCTGTAAATGCCCGCATTCCCGTTTCTGAATGGCTGGCTGGCTCTTGCCCTAGCCTAGACACAAGCTCCACGTTCAGGAAGAGACCCTGCCTCAGAGGGCTAGGTGGAGAGTGGTGGGAGCGGGTACTGATGTCCTCCCTGGGCTCTGCACTCAAGCTCAGTCATGTTCACCTGTCCACCATATGTCCATATACCCTCACACACATAAACAAGTGTAAATATAAATAAATGTGGAACATACATGTGCATATATAAATATATGCATATACATATATGTGTGCATGTATAAACACATAGACATTTATATTTATGTGAATATATATATAAAGTACATGTGGAATGCTATATATTTATTTACCTATACATATATATATATATATATATATAGTCTTATTTAATCCCTGCTGGAAGAGGTACTCATTAAATCCATCTAATGCAAGAGTAGATTCTTTAAAAATATTTACTTACTCATTTATTTATTTACTTACTTATTCATTCATTCATTCATTCATTCATTTATGTGTGTGTACTCCAGGATGATGTATGTGAGTGAGCATGTGTGTTAAGATGCACATGGAGAGGCTATAAAATACCCTGTAGAGTCAGTTTCCTTCTTCTGCCTTGACGTGGGCCCCAGGGAGAAAGCTCATGTGTCATGCTTGGGTGACTAGTGCCTGTCCCCCTGCTGAACCATCTTGCTGGCCCAGGACTAGGTTTCTGAGGCTCACAGGAGGAACTGCTATTATTGCCTGAATACCACCTTCCCCCAATCCAAGTTCTTCAGGAACACAGTGGCTGCCATCCTACACTGAGTCAACAATACACAGAACTACAAAGGTAAGCTATGAACCTTGGAAAGCCAACAAGCAGCCGAGACAGAGAGCTACAGGCAGACTGGAAATCAAGGAAGACAGGGCCACAGCCCTTCTAAGAATGGAGATGTTCTTCTGGGTAGTATCTTTCATGAATGATGAAATCATGGTTAAGAGTTGGGGCATGAGGCTAGAGAAATGACTCAGCCATCAAGAAATGGCTGCTTTTCCAGAGGACCAGGGTTCAATTCCCACCACCCAACGGTGTTTGAGGGGGTGCAGAAGAGAGATTCAGACCACCTGGAACTTGAGTTACGGGTGATTCTGAGTCCCTTCACCTTATGTTTTGAGGCAGGGTCTCTCACTGAAATGGACGCTCACAGGCAGACTTGGGTTTGCCAGCAGGCCCCAAGGATCCTTCTGTCTCCTCCTCCACAGATCTGGAATTACATAATATGCCACCACACCCAACTTTTATGTGGATGTGGGGATCCACACTCAGGCCTTCCTTCTTGCACAACACACGCTTTGCCCACTGAGCAGTCCTGACCTCTCCTGGCCACCGTTTGAGACCTGCAAAGGAAAATGAAGAGCTTCACAAACTCCAAAGTCCCCCAGCTCCTGCCATGTTTCCGTGAGAACCTCAGCCTGATAAAGGATGGCCTCACCTTCTGCATGCCACTTCTGACACAGAGTGCAGACCATGCTCAATCCCTCTGTCTTGGCATCTTCGCTGCTGGCTGTCCTTGGCACCTGTCACTCGGGTGCTGTCACTCGCCAGTGGCCTTTAAGTTACCCGCCCACTTGAGCGTGGCCTCTAATACTATATATGCCCATGTAAAGCATGGGTCTGGCCTCTTTTCTGGCTGCGGGATTCAGTTGCTGTTCCCCATTGTGATCTGTAAATCTATCTCTAAATGAATAACCTTTTATTATACTCAATTCTGAGCTAGTATGGGATTTCTTTTTTTAGCATCCTTCTTCACTCGGGAGAAGCATCTTGAGGGGAACCAAGCCAAGCCCTGACCCAAGCCTTGATCCCATTTGCTAAGCAAACTTGAGGCACCCAGTGAGTAGATCCCCTTGCAATCACACCCTGTCCTTCTCAGTACCATTAGCTTGGTGACAAAGGACTGTCACATGACATCTGCTACCCACTGCTGCTGTCAGCATTGATGCTTATAATACAGGAGGGGTGAAAGACGTTAGGGGTAGCCCATGGCCATCTTCTTTTCGAGAACACTGCCATAGGGCTGTGAGAAGGACATCACAGCAGATTAGGGGTGTAATGCTCAGCCCCCTCTGATCGATCAGAGTCCTTCAGCAATTCCAGGGCTCACCACCTGATTTTCAGCATGAGCTCAGTATCAGGTTTCTAAAGGTTCTCTAACTGCTCAGAGGCCATCTAGTCAAACAGACCACATCCCAATGTCACACATGGGAGGTCATAGCGGGCCTGACTTTGACATTAATAGAAGGATATTTTAAGGTCCGATGGCAGGTCTCTAGAGAGTCAAAGTCTCAGCCAGTTGGTAGCTCACACTTGTAATATCAGCACTCAGGAAGCAGAGGCAGGATTGTTACCAGTTCAAGGCCAGCTTGGGATACACAGCTAAACCTTGTCTCAGAATGTACAACCCTTATTCCCCAACTCCCCAAAGCCAAACAAGCCTGCTCAATCGTGCTTTGCCTTCCAAACACTTCTGTGGACCTGCCTGGTCATGACCTCTGGAAATGTGTGCTTGCTGTGCAAGTCGGGTCAATGTGATACTCATTTCTTGAGTTCACACCTTTCAAATACAGGATCAAGAAGGAAAAGGAGACTTTGCGAGTATGATCCTGTCTGTGGCTTTAAAAATTATGTCTTCTGAAGAAGCTGGCAGATCACAAATGTAAAGTTGGGGGCTCGGCCCAAGGCTGCGTGAATTCCACATGGCTTCTATGGAAGTGGGACTGGACTTGCATTTGTCACATTGGTGTCCTGAGAAACAGTAAAACTAACAAAACATTAGAGAGAAGCCGGTCACCTTCTCTCTGAGTTTAGAACCTTGGGAAAAACTGTATTTAGAACACCCTGTTTCAGGGTGGCTCAGTGGGTAAAGTGTTTGCCACACAAGCAAAAGGACCTGAGTTCAATCCCCAGAACCCACATAAAACAATAGTAATAAGCCCAGCACAGGGAAGGTGGAGACAGTAGGACCCCTGGGGTTTATCTAACAGAAACACTGAGGGCCAAGTCACTGAGAGACCCTGTCTCAAAAAACGAGGTGTGGAGTGATAGAAGAAGACAGCCAGCATCAACCTCTGACCCCCACTAGCCTATGTACACATACATGCGTGCACACACACACATCAATGTCCTGATGATATGCAACTTCCCCCTCCCCAAGAGCAAGTACGTATGCAGCTCAGACACACCTAGAGTCTCATGTCCTTACTGACGGGAACAGCAGGGCTTGTCTAAGAGAACTGTCGCCGGGTTTTGTTGCGGTCCTCACTGTACAGTCAAAGTTTTACTAGGACAGTTCTGAGCGTAGCAATAGGGAGACTATCCACTTGGACTCACACCAGCTGTGTGTGAGTACCATCTGTGACTCATCCTGGAACATATACTACTTTACACCCTTGAGAGCTTCCCCATTACCCCAGAGCTGAATCCGGGAGAATCTGCGGCAGTGGTTCCAACTTCCTATCAAGTCCTGCACAGAACACCCGAAGCATGGTTTTGAATAGCCATGGTGAGGTGAGAGAACACCGAATGAGGTGGTGAGTTATTCTGGATTCCCTGCACCTTGCAGCCCCAGAGGAGGTGTGCTCCTATCTTCAGCAAACATCAAGGCTGCACTTGGCTCTTGTTCTATCAGTAGTGACCTCAGAGGGGTGGCCCAGGGACAACTCCCTTGCCTATGGTTTCCTGGGGCCTACACTACTGTATCCATCCTAGCAGGAATGAAGGTATTCTCAAGAGACACCATGCCCTTCCCTTTACCTATCAGTTAAACAATGAACCCCAAGAAACCGAATTTCCCCAGGAATCTCGAGCTGGCAAGAGGAAAAGGTGGGGAGCTTATCTCCCATGAAGAGATCTTGCACAGCTGTGGCCACCTGTCAGACAACCTAGAGGTACAGACTGTAACCCAGACTGCGGCAGAGGAGTGATGGAGGGGACAACCCCCTGACTGGATCTGCTCAGCTGGGCATCCACTTGCCCTCTAAATCTAAGCCACATGTCAGGATCCTAACGATGGACTTGAGGGTCACTGGTCACCAAACCTCCCCCTTTGTGTGCTTTTCACGACTCCTCGTCTTTCTAATTGGCCTTCTGAGGTTAGATGGCCAAGCCTGGCTCATTGGGGAGCTGCCAGGGACAAGACCATGACCCTGACAAATCCAGTGACACCGTGATGTTCCGTCTACATTCACCCAGGACTCTAAGGGAAGCTCCGCACACAATTGGGCTTCTCCACCCTGACTCTCAGTCCTCACACCGGGGACCCCTTCAGAGCAAGGCTCCTCCTTTAGGACTGTAGAAGCCAGGTTTGTCTGCCTTAGCGTTCCCTATCCTTGGCTAGCATGTAGACCAGGCAGGCCACTTGTTGGGTAATGCCAATGACTCCTGATGCCCATGGTTCAAGGGCCAGCCCTCCTTTCCTCCTGGGCACCTCAGTGCTACTGGCTGCTGTTGCTGCAGGTAGCTCTGGACTCTGAACTTGGGCAAAGCTGGCTCTCTCTCACTTTCTGCGGACAGGCTCATGCCTGCCTCTGGACATGCGTACTGAGCAGATATCCTTGCCCAAACAGCCTTCCTTTTAAGTCCCACCAGCCCAAGATCAAGTGGGTCTAACAATATTCCCTCCTCAAGACAGCTGTTCAGATCGCTGCCCCCCACATTAAGGCCTAGAGAGTCCCATAATGCTGCCAGGAGCCTCATCCATCCTGCCTCTGCATCCTTTCCCCTCTGTAGAAAGTGCCATGGGGACGCTCTGAGCTTACGTGGGTGTCCCTGTACTGTGAACACAACAGGAAACAGTTGGCTCTGGAAAGAGGCCTATGTGGTCTAGATGAGCAGAGGGCACTGGAGAGACCGCTGATTAAAGTGACCCTGAAGAGAACCCAGCCCCCACCCTTACCCTCGTGCCCAGCTGGATGCCTCATACCTCCTGTCCCTGCATTTGGGGTCTCTCTGGGTCCTTCATACATCTGAGCAAAAAGATCACCTTAAAGTAAGGCAGGAAGGGCTGGGGACATGGTTCAGTCGGCAGAGTGCTGCCTGACATGTGAGAAGCCCTGAATTCCACCTTCAGCACTGCACAGTGGTTCGTGCCTGTGGTCCCAGCACTCAGGAGGCAGAGGCAAGGGGGTCGGAATCCAAGGCCATTCCTGGCTACAAGTTCAAGGCCAGCCTAGGACATCTGAAACCCCATTTCAAAAACATTAAATTCAACTAAATAGATAATAATAATAAACTAAAATCAGTTCCTGACTCTCACACTGTGTGACCTAGAGCTGGACTTTTCCAACCGTATCGACTAGACTGATTCATGAGGAGGTGACTTCTCGGTGCCCTTCCCATGGTGAATGATGGCTCTGGTCTTTGCCAGTGACACTCAGAAGGGACAGGTCAGGTGACAGAAGAGACTGCAGTCACAGACTGCACCATGGTGGAGTGCAGCTGACAGCCTGGGCACAACAGGAAAGAAGCCCAAACAGTGCACAGACTCCTTCTGAGTGAGGCCATTGCTGCTCGGCTCCCCTCTGCTGCCAGAAGAACAAGGGAGGTTCGTGTCACCGCCGTGTGCTGTGGTTCATTGTATACTTTAAGGCCTCCTCCTCTGGTTTTCCACATTCAGTCTCTTGTCTGTGCAGTTTGGGCTGTTAAGTTTCAACTGCTTTGCCGTGGCAGGAGGTGAGCTAGAGCAGGGTGAGTGACAGATGGCTCGTCCACACAGCACACTCTTTCCTTCCGCAGGGGACTCTACCATCCCAGCCCCACCAGGAGACCCATCTGATGGAGTTGTGCAGGCTCCAGGCTGGTTCGTGGGCACTGTCCAGTCTGGGTGGAGGGTGGATGGAGAGGGGGCCCTTCACTCAGCTCAGAGCCTCCTGGAGCCACTTGGCAGTGCCACGTAGGCAGGCAGCTTGGGAACAGCCTCTCCTGTGTCTTTAATTAACTTAATCCACCTAAGCATGTTCTTTAAATAATTGAGTGCCTTGGTAACCGGTATTCAAACACTTGAAGAATTTTATTTACAAGAATGCTGGAACCTTTTAATTTGGGTTTAAGACATTTCACATCCCCCGTTGTTATTCCAAGACTGAGGCTGCACCAGGAATCGTGGGTGGGGAATGAGAAAGCAATTACTAAGGGATGGAAGGCAGCAGCTTATACAAAGAGGATACTTCCAAATTGTGAAGCAGCAAACGCAATGGCCTCTGGAAAGGGCATGGAGTGTGTGTGGCTCAGTGAGAGAGTGCTTGCCTAGTTTATGGGATGTGAGGTCCTGGGTTCAACCCCAGTGGTAAGAGGAGAAGAGGGGAGGGAAAACGGAAAGGAGGGAGGGAATGGAGAGGAAGAAAGAGACACAGAGAAGGAGAGGGGATGGGAGGAGGGGAGAAGGAGGAGGAGAAAGGAAAGATGGGGAGAAAGAAAGAGAAAAACAGAAGAGAGGAGATAAAGGAGAGAAAAGGTGAGGGGGGAGAGAGAGGGAAGGAAGGAGGGAGGAAGGGAGAGGGATAGAGAGAAAGAGAGACAGAGCACAGAGACACAGAAATGAGACAGATGGAAAGAAAGGAGAAAAAGAGGCAGAAAGAAATGATCAGGAGAAAGAAGCAAGAGACAAAAGAAAAGATTTGAGAGATAAAAAGAGGAGGAGAGATGGAGAGGGGAGAGAGAGAGAAAGAGAGAGAGAGAGAGGAGAGAGCACAAGTCAGCAAGCCTCAGCTGACTGCACTGTCACTAGGGATTTTTCCAAAAGCCAGTGATGTTTTCCCATCCGTGAAAATCATATTTTTTGACAACTATACCTGAAATGCTTGACTCTATTGAAAAATAAACCTTCGTGTTTGCATTATTTGGTTCCTAGATGGGCCCCATGGCACCTTTCATGCGATCACTAAGAACTGTGCTGAGTGCATCCCTTTGTTAGCATCCTGTCGGCTGTGCACATGGCTTATTTTATAACATAAGTTTCATATGAGCTATCAAATATTGAGTACCCTCTGCTGAATCTACAAAGTTCTAGTGTTTCAGCTTTCTGCACAGCTTTCTACACTATTAAATTAGAAACCAAAGCAAAGATTAGCTACTCTTCAGCAGCATAGAAACTGAAGTATTTAAAGCGACTTAGAAGCTATCCAACATGGCGGCAACTTACCCAGGATAGCCACACGCTCCATCGGAACCCTCTCTTCCCTCTTCTTCCTTGTCTATTTCCCCTCAAAGGTGAAATTTAAATCTGTTTCTCAAAAGCCAGGGCAGATAACTGGGAACCATAGCAAGTGGCCTCCCGCACTTCCAAGTGTGACCCTCACTGTTCTCCCATTAAAGCTGAAAGGACCTGATGTAACCCCAAGTTCCAAGGCCTATAGCTGGATGCCAGGCCTCCCATGCAGAGCCCACTCTTCCTTGGCTGTAGAATGTCTCTAGGGAGGGGTCTGGTTCCAGTCAGTGTCACCATCATTCTCCTCTGGCCTTTTAGACCCGCTAAAGAAAATCTCTTAGAACGTGTTACCCATTCCCTCAAAATCTGCGAGGGCTTCCCGCTGCACTCAGAGCAAGCATGGATGGGGCTACAATCTGTCTCTCTCCTGATCCTGGAGCCCCTCTTGGCCCTGGTTATAATGGCTTTCTGGCCATGGCATCAATTGCAGGTGGAGAGCTAAATGCCTGGGAAAGGTGTGAAGCAGGGTGAGGCTGGGAAAAAAGCCTCAGCAGAACCCACCTGTAAGAGTACTGAGTCCTGTGTGCCATGTTCAGAACCCACTGGTAAGAGGACTGAGTCCTGTGTGCCATGCTCAGAACCCACTGCTCAGAGGACTGAGTCCTGTGTGCTGTGCTCAGAACCCACTGCTCAGAGGACTGAGTCCTGTGTGCTGTGCTCAGAACCAACTGCTCAGAGGACTGAGTCCTGTGTGCTGTGCTCAGAACCCACTGCTCAGAGGACTGAGTCCTGTGTGCCATGCTCAGAACCCACCAGTAAGAGTACTGAATCCTGTGTGCCATGCTCAGAACCCACCAGTAAGAGTACCGAGTCCTGTGTGCCATGCTCAGAACCCACCCGTAAGAGGACCTGAGTCCTGTGTGCCATGCTCAGAACCCACCCGTAAGAGGACTGAGTCCTGTGCGCCATGCTCAGAAACTTATAACTGCTTTCAGCTGCACTATAAACCTAACCAGAGCCAGAAGAAACTTCAAGGGACCCCAACAGACAAGAGAGAAGTGCAGAGGTCATGAAACCATGAACACAGAAGGCCACATCACAATTGGAGCCTCCAGCCTCGTCTCCACAGAACAACTTCACACTTTTCTTCTGAGACAGCACCTTAGGTAGCCCAGGCCGGCCTCAGACTCACCAAATGCCTCCTGCCTCTGCCTCCCGAGTGCTGGAATCATAGGCATATGCCTGCATACTTGTAGGGTTTGTGTAGTGCTGGGGATTGAACCCAGGACTTTGTGCATGCTAGGCAAGCACTCTGCCACCTGATCCACATTTCAGATGTGACCAACTGGCTACATTCAGAGAAAGTCTGAGGGGCCTTCTGTGGGTTTGCTGTTCTCCACAGTGAATTCACCAGCTGGTCTAATGGCTGAATCAACAGAGCTGTGTTGGTCACTCTTCTCATTTCCTGACAGAATTCCTGACAAAAGCACCTTCAGAAATGGTCTATTCGCACTCAGCATGAGGGTGCCGTCCACCATGGTGGGAAGGTGTGGCAGTAGGAGTGTGAGGCAGCTGGCCACAGCGCATCCGTGGTCAGGAAGCAGAGAGATGAAGGCTGGGGCCCAGCTCACCATCTGCTTCTCATTCAGTCCAGGATTCCAGCTCATGGGATGGTGCCACACACATTTAGGATGTGTCTTCCCAGCTCAAGGAACCCAGTCTAGAAACTCCCTTACAGATGTGCCCAGGGAGCTGTCTCCTAGGTGACCCCAGATGTGGTACTGACATTATTACCCATCAAAGGAGCCTTCTGAGGGCAGGCTTTTGATTTGAAGCCTAAGTAAAACAGATAGCCAGGAATCACAAACAGCCCCGGATCCAGCAGGCGACAGCAAAGCGGAGCTGCAAAGCAAGGCTAAGGTCCAGCAGGAGCCACCTGACCTCGTCAATGTAGCAAGACTCCGTTTGCAAATTAAAGCATTCCAAACATGACTCTGAGTTCTGTTATTAAAAGCAAAGACCGATTCTTGAAAGCTGTGGCCATTTGCTTATGACAGATTGTTCCAAGTTCTATAAATAGGCACAGAAGCAGCAAGTTTCAAGATGAACGGTAAAAACCCCTTTGAGATCCCGAAGATCTCAGGCAGTACTATCAGGGTGGGTTTACATATTTAAGCATTAATCTTTGCTCTCTTCTACCAATGCTGGACAGAAGCTCTCACAGAATTTATTAAACATTCATGTGAGTGTATGTGTGCATTGTGATCCTGTGTGCAAGTGCATGCCCATGGGTCACAGAGGCCAGAGGAGGATGTCGGGTGTCCTGCTCTATCCTGAGACAGGTCTCTTACTGAACCTGAGGCTGGACTGACAAACAGCAAATACCAGAGATCCTTCTGGCTCTGCCTCCTGCAGAGCTGGGGTTGCCAGTGTGGGCTTTTGATCTGAGGGCTGGAGGACTGAGTCCAGGTTCTCAAGCTCACACAGCAAGACCCCCCACCCCCAGTGGCACACTGTCCTCAAACAGGAGCACGCTGCAGCGTGTTTTTAGGCTCCAGGGCATCGGTATCTATATTTGGCTCTGCAAGAGTAATGTCCCGTCTGAGTGCTGTGCACAGAGCTTACAAGAGCAATGTCCCGTCTGAG